>JAOXNN020000017.1:678397-720057 GCA_028571205.2 Hydropsyche betteni
TATATATGTATTTATAATTCACATTTTTCTGGCAGATTCTATATACAGAAAAAAACAAATATACTAAACGAGAATCTAATAAGATATACAAAATCTAATCCGAATTTAGAATTGTTGCAATTTCAATAGTGACCCAATTCGCAAACGATATTTATACATTGCATCCATATCGCGAAATCAGCACATTCCGTTTTTTTTTTGCTTTTCGATACGACGTTTCTTCTATCGATGCTGAAAAAATCAGGGCAAATAAATGCGAGGTTATCCCTCCCGATCTGGGTTGGGGAGAATATAAGGTTAAGCCATCGGACCCCCTGAATATACACCCTGCTGGGTCTGTTACCGCATAGAGGGTTGGCAAAGGGACCCTTTATGGGAGAAAGGCGAGAGGGCTTAATGACTCCTAGATACGTCACCGTTTCCTTCGAATTCGGGACACTTGGTCATGTCGGATTTGGGATGAATGTTGCAAAAATGTATATCTATTTGAGATGTAATTTGGGCTTTGTGCTTCGTTGTGTGTTTGATGAAAATGCGGATTTTTTTGAATAAAATTTGGTGAGAAAAAAACTTTATTGTAATATAATAGATGGATGAATGTGTATTTGTGAATAGATTATTGTATAATATTGAAAATTGTAAATTTGATACCCGTTGGTCATTGAAATAAATAACATTAGCTGTAGATTTAATATGACACCGAAGGCCTAGTCACGTTTATTGCATAATAATTTAGTTTGAGTCAATTGTCGATGAATGAATTTATTATAGATTCACGGAATATTTTTTCAGATAATTTTTACATAGAAATGTAAAATATAGTTCATAAACGACAACGTATATAACAATTCATTATAAATAGTTCTTGAAATTTGCATAAAATGATCAGAAATGGGTAAAAGAATTTATATTATATATTTTACAATAAACTAATTCATTCTATTCAGAATATTAATTACTGCAACAATGTTATAGTCAATATTTTAATTATTGTGTACGAATACTATAATATAAGCGTATACTTTAATACTAAAAACATATTCTATTCTTAAAATATTATATAAAAAAGCTTAAAAGCATGTTTTATCGAAATCGCTTTTTTAATTCAGCATTAATATTCAATTAACAAGTTTATTTATAAATTTCAATAAAAAACAAATAAATGTTTTGTTTATTGGCCGCGTTGAAAATTTTCAAATTTATTAGAGTAGCGTAAAATTCTTTTCGACGAATGCAGCATTTATCTTTTTTTCTTCTTTAAAAGTCATTATGCGAAAACCAGTCGCAGTAATGCGCACGATTGAAACGATTTTCTTTTTTTTAGTATCATAATTTCCTTAAAATCACAAAGCAGATATAAATAACCAATATTTATTAGTTTTTCCATAATTATGATAATGACCTAATTTAATTTTCCTTTATCTTATTATTCACATGGAATGTTTAGTTTCAACATAGCACCGAGAGTAGTAGCAATTGAAGGATCCGATTGACATAAAGCAGAATCGTTGATTCAAAGTTCCGCACTAACTCCACATGCGATCCAAATTAAATTTAGTAGGCTATTATTATACTTTTTCCTTATTGGAAAATATTCACATAGAACTTCGATAGAAATTAAATTTGATGGTTGGATATAAAAAGCGGTGAAAGAATTTCAAGTATATAATAGTTTTTAGAAAATTTGGAAAAGTTTAATTTTTATTTTTGAGCTTATTGCTATGAATTCTAAATGTATGAAACTCACGCTTTCATTATGTAAGTCTGTGTGCCCTTCGCTTTGAATATCGATATAACCTTTAATCGGGGATCGACAACTTATAATTATTTTTTTTACACAATTTTCAAAATCTTCAAAGTAATCGAAATTTAACATCTTTATTTTAAGCTAATAACAATATTATAAATACGAAATTTTTATTGAATTTCAAATAATATTTGTCTTATTCAAATTATGTTTAATTTCAATAATATGTTTCCATTCGCATCAAAATATTATATTTAGTTTAAGTAAAATTAATTGTATTTTTTCACTTTAATAATAACAATGAAGGAATCAAAAATAATATTTTTCGTAAATTCTAGTTACTTACTTATCTCTAATTTATCAACATGTTCTTAATAATTTTTCGTCAATATTTACAAATTTAAAAATTATCACTTTTTTCTATATTATTATGTATAAATAAAACAAGAATTTTCATAATTTTATTCAATTGAACAATTATAAATGATATAAGTTTTACATTGAGTATCATCATCTCCATCGATATCGAGCCGTTAGTTATCCATTGCAGGACAAGGTCTCTTCATCAAATGTTAAAAGTATAAACAATACCTTATCCGAGAGCCAACCTCGTACCGAATTGAATATTATATCGTATTTAAAAAAATAATAAAATAAATACAAACTGATCAGCATATCATTTTCAATATTTCATACAAACGTTGAGATAGAATATTTATAAAATTTACAATTCTTCACCGCATCATACGATGAAGAATACGTATTTTCAAAACGAAATTATTAATTTCAAATCACATCACGAAAAGGTTTGCCACTAGCGCATAACGCGCGTGGCCACCATCATCAACAGTCGGGTAACGCCCTCACGGTACACCCAACCAAATCGAAAACTCATCCTCGAACCCACCCCAAATTCCACAATTAAAAACAACAATAACCGTCAAATTCATACACATGCGTCGTCATCGAAAACGAGACAAATGGCACGTCGTCTACGACGGCAACTCCGACGATGCCGATCAATTTAAAACCATTAACCACCCGCGACACGGACTCGGCAACGACATGAATGCCAGATGCAGAGACACTTCAATTGAAAATCTAAATTTCAAATTGTCCCATTGTCACATATCTGTCGAAGTGACGGCCGCGAATCGACCCTCGAAAGCTCGATTACGGATGTGTGTGAGTTGTTACCCAACCTCCGGTAATATATGACGCAAATGTGACCAAAATAATCATTTTATGGTAAAAAAACACGCGTGTGTCGTCCAAGTGTCCGATATCTACACGTAGTGTGTGAGAAAGTTATTAAAATGTATTATATGTGCGCGTATACACGTATAGAGTACTCGAAAACGTTATCGGTAAGTTCGAGTTCAAATGTGATGTTACTATCGGAATGGTTGTGATTCCATCTTGCGACCTTTCGTTTTCGTATGTATGTATAATTGAGACATATGAATACATTGTGTCCTTTCTTTACAAGCTTGTTTGTTTCGCGTATATAATTCAATTGAAATAATGTTGCATTTTAATGTGCATGTGACAAATGACACGTACTGACAAATATATTGGTCGTTATAAAACAATAAACGACGCACTTAATATAACGGAATCGTATTATTTTTAATTTGACAATTGAATTGAAAAATATATTGTATATATTACTAATTAGATTTAATTTCATATTTCCAAAGTATTTTGTATCTAAAATAAAAAATGAAAATAAATAATAGTCAATTATTTGTACGTTTTATATGTTATGTGTATAGCTCGGGCTTGCGTCGAATAATCCCATAGCATTTCTCTTCTTAATTTTATCCACAACGATTATTTACTTCTGACACGAATTCCGTTTTTACTTCATCGTAAGGTTAAGCTTTTGTGAAAGCCCAACCTGACATGTTTATACTGTTTACAGTACATTCCATAGTAACAGCTACGGCCGTATTAAACATGGTCGAATTCATAAAATAAAATAAACAATCGATTGAAAATATATCAAACAATATTTATTCAAGCTTTCTTCCCGGTAACAAAGGGCATATCGAATTCCGCGATCGATACATATTCGAGAGGAAAAAAATGACTACAATGTAACACAATCTCCGTTCGAAGGAAGGAAAATGAGGCAGATACCAAAGTAAAACGCTTGTTCAATATCCATACAAATTGGCTGGACCCGTATGAAGACATAAAGTAGATACGCTCTCTCTTCAAAAACGAAAATTTTATTTTTTGAAATTCCCGAAGAGATCAACCCGCCCACCCTCCGTGCTCACTAAAAGTGCAACATATTGAACGAATCTCGCATATATAAAATATCATGCACGTGCTATGTTACATACATAAGTTATATATATTCACTTTTTCAAATTTTGTTTTCGCATTTTACGTCCAAATTCATACATGTGCGCTCGCTGTATCGCGTTATGGCGCAAATATTCAAATGTGGTTTTTTCTTTCGTTAAAATACAACCATTAGTCGAAATTCAGTCAATATTTTCGCCGGGGTATTTCGGATATTTTCGCAAATTGTTTAATTTCGAAGCGAAATGACAAAAGCGCAGATGGCCTTTTAGTAATTTTGATTTTTCCGAAGCGGACTCGACTGCGCATTCCTTTGAGTATCAATTGGAATAACTTCTACCGTACGCACGTAGATGTCATTCAAGTTGAGCTTCAATCGATTTATTTACGTTCAGAATATTAATTAATTATTAAAATACGTATTTTTGTAAATGATTAATATTTCATCCCATCGTCATGATTCTTGACATTTAAAAAATATTGAAAAATTATTTTAAAAATTATCATTTTTATATTTTAACAGAGACTCGTTTTTGCGCTTCGATTAGTGAAATTGTTCGCTAAAATTTTCCCTCCACTCCAAAACAAGATAATTTCGTCTTGAGAATAAAGCTACTTTGAAGCGAGCGCAGACTACTCTTCTCTTATATTAGTTTTGCTGCCGAAGAAAGTTCTTTCGGTTTCCACCGACAGAAGAAAATTGCACTCTCCGGGGTAATGTTTCTTCTTCAAACAAAGCTCGTTGAAATTGTCAATTCCGACAGCGGGGTATGCAATCACGGCAACGTGTTTTTGCCGAAAACAATTCTGCGAATTCTCCGCGGTTCATTAATGAAAAAAATAAGGAATAATCGAATCGACTCCGGGTGGGTGGGTGGTCGTCGTGCTTGCTCTTTTTACTTTGGCAAATTGCATTTTGGATTCCGAATATTGCATCGAACGCTGCTGTTTGTTGTTATCTTTTTTAATCTTGCCGAAAAGCTTCTGCAAAAGTTCGACTCTTACTCGATGAAGTGCCGGGTATTTCTGTAACTTTTTTCATTTAGCCAACGATCACTTCTTTCATCGCATTCTATATTTTTCGACCCTCATCTGAAAAATATAAGAACAATATTATTTTTTAGAAAAATTAAAAAATATATATATTGAATGTAATTAATTTGAAATCAAAACATAGATGGATTTTTTTAATATAAATTTCGTTAAATATATTATTTATATAATTACTTATATTTTTTTATCCAAATTTATCATCGCAGATTTTCCAACCATAAATATCACTATATTTTATTCTCGACAAAATTCTGATGTATGGTATTACTAAAAACTCTATTGATTAAGACACATAAAAATAAACCATAACTTTTTCATCTTAAAAAATATGATAGTAATATATTTATAACACTTACGATAAATATTATGCATATAAAAAAAATCTTTTTGATCGAACCATAAATTTGACACAATCTGCTTAAATAAGTTATTTATATACTATTTCTAGACATAGACAATGTAACCACGCATCGATTTATAGCTGCATCCACAAAAATACGCAATTTTGAATATTTTCACGTAACACCAAAACTGTAAAAATCATAGACGTTCATGATACGGTTAGCCGAGATGCACTCGCGTATGTAGCAAGAGCAGGGTATTATAAGACGATTTTATGTCCACTATCTTGACTAAATGATCTTCGGAGCAAAAAGCGGATCCGAGGTCTTCTTCCGAAGAAAAAATCATAAACGTAAACTTGTTTGCGGAAGGGATAGTCAATATGACCGAAGCCTGTATCCCGGTTGAGCCTCAATAGGGATTCATTTCGGGCGTGCCTTTCGGAGAAACGTACCGAGAAAACGAAAGAAAAAAATATATAGTATGAGATGTGAGCCGAGGGCGGGAAAATAGTACGAGTGGTTTGTAGGGCGACCCTCTTTCCGTTGCGGAAATGATATTTTGTCGGCTGAACGATGAAAGTTTCATGCTGAAAACAGAAAAGCAAGACGTGCGACATGAGGAACCGCCGACATTGGGGAGTAAACAACACCCCAGGCGCGTGTTACATCACAACCCCGGGGTGGCTCGAAGGCTGCTGAATGTATACAAGCGCACATAAAAAGCGTCAGATGTATCATTTTTGTTTTGTTTTATAAATTATTTTGACAAAAATTATATTTTTGAATAAATTTTTGTGTGAAAATTAACAAAAACAAAATAACAAAAATGTTGAAAATATTTTCGTTAATCACCAGCGGATAGTAAATAATTGCACTTGAGATTATATTACTAAAGACAATAAATCTTTCTATTTGAATAAGCATTTAGTAAATTTTAAAAATATTTTAAATTTAAAATGTTTCGATTTTTTATTTGACTACCGTAAACATAAAAAAAAAATCAACTTGAAAAATAAATGGCAATCGACTATATAATTAATAAGTCAACCTATTAAAGAAAATCAAATATTATAATATAACCGCGGATAATTTAATTGCGAATGTAAACAAGCATAGGCTCTTTTTGAAAAAAAATACATTTTCTTAATCCGAAATTATGTCCGCGATAAAAATAATTTGCCTAAAATGGTCGATACCACATAAGAGTGTGCGTTATTATGTATGGATTTATATCACTATTTGTAGGCTTTGAAATGTGAATATTTACGTCATTTTACTGTCGACATTTACGATAAGCGTATGAATATATTATCGAAAATTACTTTGAAGTATTTTAATACTCGAAGAATAATAATGACTTATTCACTCTATGTGCACGTCTGAAGTTTATTCTGATTCATCGACTATCAAACTTAAAGGAAATAACGAGTACTGCCTTACATATATGTAAAACGATAGATAGTTCTAGCGTTGTGGTTATCTTCGCCTGTTGGGAACGTTGACCTTAAATTTCTACCGTAGTAAGCATGAATCATCTTCAAAGAATTTTTCAAATCAACAACTTAAAATTTTTATCCCGTGATGCTCGACAATTATCGAAAACAAAGAAACACTTACAATTAGATGGTTAGAATCTGGCATTCTTTCCGTGAAAAAAATGGGATGTTTCGCTTAATGACTCATTCTTTTTATATATAGTATATTGTTCTCAAAAAAAAAAAAAGTAAATTTTCATTGTGTCATGAATTCGATTGAGAGATATGTACCTATTTTTATAACCTTTGAGTATAATGTAGTTTTTTCTCGTTTGTCAATCTATATGCTTCTGAATTTCCGGGCGCTTTCGTCGCGGTCGTGCGTTGTCTGTTGGTTTCACATGGTTTTAAGTGCATTTTTCTTGTATGTCAGGTGTTTTTTCCTTTACCAATAAGTCAAAAATCCCTCTGTATGTTTCCTTTTATTTTCTCCGGTGATATTTTCCTGGAAATATAAAATATATATTTGTTATTATTGAAATCTTGATAGATTTTGAACATAAAACATATAATATCTATTCATCGGTGTATTGAAAAATCAATACATCAAAAACATCTTTGACATTAATTTTTGATTAATTTCCTCATTTATTTTGATTTATAAAAAAATAAAAAAAATAATAAATTATGATATTTAACAACATACATACATAAACGAAATGAAGATAAATTGCACAAATTACCACATAAAAAATTCATCAAACTAACGAGCAACAATAACGCAAAAAGAAATTTCACATAGAGATAATTAGAGGAAAAATCCCACATTATCGCATTCGCTCGTGAGAAAAAAAAACCACAATCACCGAATTTATTAACTCCTACCGAACTTTATTAAATTTCGTTCATATTAGTGTGCGAACGACCCATCAAAGAAACGAACGACACCTCCATCGGGGACAGGGTGGGATCTAGGGAAAGGGGGGCCAGGAACGAATTCACAAAGCAGCGGCGGTTCATAATACGGAAGATTAAATGTAGCGAAGCCTCCTTGCTTGTCTTTTCTTTCGTTCGGGCCCAGACAATAGGTGTGAAATTGCTCGTGAAAGTAAATTCTTCCTTCTCCAGCAACAGGGACGGCTCTCCCGAAGAAAACTAGCTTTTGTCTTATTAACTGCGGGCCGGCCCTGTGCGAATCTACAAATTAAGGTAATCTCGTCGCAGCCCGGTGTATTGTGAGCCGCTCTTTCTCTAGGTGTGTGTGTTATATTGTACCGTTGTCTGTTTTGTCCCTTCGTAGCTGGGAACTGATTACCCAAACAACACTTGCAGAATAATATGCTCGATTATGCGGGCGAGTGTCAAATATGGTTTCGTGATATTTTTTTCTTCGAATAAATAGATGATAAGTTGCACGCGTGTTGATAATGTGGAATGCGTGCGACTAAACTGTACAATATGGAAATTAATTACTCATATGATTGAATAGAATGAGATCGTCGTAATTCCAAGTTCTACTTTGATAATATAGTTTATTTTTGCGAAATAGTTATTGTAATTTTTGATCTGAAAAATACATAAAATTTAAATAATAAATTTCATATTTTTTCATGTTAAAACTATGATGAAATAATTTATTTAAATTTTAAGTTGATTAAAAAGTAAAACATTATATTATATTATATAATTGGATATTTTCCCCTACATTTTTTTTATTGTAGTAAATATATAATATTATAAGCTTTACCTACATCTAATTATGAGACTTTTTTCTATTTTGATATTAAAAAATATTAAGCCCTACGATGATAAAAAAAAAGAAATTAACGGACGTTTCAAATTTATCAATTTGCCATTCCTTCTAATTAAATTTTCCGTTGCAAATTCCAACGACCCGTTCACTGCGTGCATTAATTAAAAGCACCGATATACGAAAAATAAATATTTATACAACTATATAATACCGTCGCCCATTTTTTTCATATTAATAATTCGTATCCTTCCACAAGGGGAACCATTCTAGAGGCGGGTCGGCAATTATTCATTCGTGCGGACGACCAACACAGGCATCTTTCAGAACAGTTGGATCTGTTCTAGAAACTCGCAAAATGGGCCTACGACCTGCTTTTCATGTGCCATGGCATCTTTGTTGGTCTCTGTCTTTCTCCTTTTCAGTCGTAAGCGTTAATTTTGTGTAATTTTCCTTATTTAGTGTAGCGATGCGGAGATGCGTCCAAAATTCCGTCGTTTCCTTACGACTCCGTAATAAGCAAGCGGCAACACTTGCATCGGTATTAAAGTCTCATAAATAACAATTTAAGTGATAGCGAATTACAAAAATTCACATATTCATTAAAATATTTGGGAAAAAATTGTTGTTTTTTTACATGAAGCTGACTTTAATCATTGACCATTGCTACATTATTGTTCAATTTTTTAACGATTTTCTTTCTGGTTTACATTTAACAAGAAAATTAACTGAAGCTTGAATATCCTGTTTTGGTTGGACTGGAATGCAAAATTTAATATTATCCAATACCAAAGTTCCTAGTCGAAATTATAATACATAATAATACACAACACGTCACAAATACAAATTTAACTTTATTCATTTATATTTTAAAGTCCCATTTTTTTTAATTTTCAATGAGAGTTACCTTAATTTTTAGATTCACATTTATATATCAAAGATAAAAAATCAGCGTTTTTCCTTCACTTGCGAATTTTTCGCCAAAACCGCTCGTTTCGCGCGCGAACGATCTTATCTCGGACGACGAGCGTAAATTATTATCGACGCAGAAAAAAGCCTTCGACTTTTCGATCGCCGACGAGCCCGAGGATAAAAATAAATCGTCCGAAGATCGCTTATCTTCTTCGGAGTAAACGACAGAGCAGATCGGACCGATTTTTAGCGAGACTCCGGCAACAGAAGAGAGAAGATGAGCAAAAGATTCTGCGAAATTATTCGCACCAATTTTGTGAAAAGATTGAACTGAAGGGGGTCGGGCTAGTCCCCGAAATCTACAAAGCTCGCAATTACCGAACACTCGCAAATTTTCAGAAATGTTCTCTTGCCAAAATGTTTACCGAGGAACGGTGGGTGGTTGGGATAACTTCACCCACTTTCATCCCCCAGCGAGTCGAGGGGCTGAAGCCGAAACAATTTAATCAGGCTTGTTTTCCTATATACGAGTGCTTCAATCTGGCTACGGATACGTTGTCGAGGCGGTGTGTTTTATATATAAAAGTGTGTTGTCGAGCTTTGGAAATTTTCATACTTCTCCCTTGCCGCGTATCGCGTAATTACCACGTCGTTGTATCGAATTATTCCGACTGCGGTTTGCGCTCCTCCTCAATTCACCCCTGTTTTTAATTAATTCGCTTCAAAATGAACTTATTTTTTGCTCCAGAATGGTCGGAAATTTTCATATGCGAAAATTTTAAATCTATTCCACCATGCAGAACAGATGCGGGTAGGTACTAAATATATTACCAAAAACCCCACGTGTTACCCGTAATGATATTTTTTATTAAAATTTATTCGGAAAATTTTCTCAAACTAAGATGAAAAATATTAAATAAATGAAAAGATATAGTTGGGGTACGTGACAAGGACGTTTCCATTTTTACTCCCTCGACGTTTCGCCACGCTACGAAAGTGAAAAAATGTAAAAGTATAAAAAAAAAAGAAACGAGCAGAAGAAAATGATATTCCGTTCATTACGAATAGGGGTTACCCGGGGATGCGTATGCGTAAATGATGGCGCTAGCTAGCGAGCGGGCGCCCTCCAATTCATTTTGTTTAGAAGATGTATATGATAATGAAATTTCCCTGAACGGTTGATTTCAAAGCGGCCAAAATGTGACCTATTTTTCTGAACTGCCGCTGTTCATTTGCATTTTATGGGAAGCACGTTATTATTTGCTGGAGTTGGGCCAAAGAGCGCCGGGGTATGTGTAATACCTCGTGTGTGCGCATTGTGTAGTTTTGGATGATGAACATTTTTCCCGGTTCATCTCTATCAGATCAATTATTATGTGTTCGAGCACAAAGTCCCCAAATATTTACCGTGTTTCGTATTATGTGTCGGACATAAAAATGATATTTGTTGCGTACGACGAACGCTTCGGAGGAACAATGTGTGTAACGTTATTAAATTTAATTTTGTTATTGGCGCAGGTTGCGAATGTGACCTTTCATTTAAGTCTTTTAATTGTTATGAGGCTTCGTGTAATTACACATTGAAAATGTTTATTTTTATGGGTTGTATTTATATTTATTATCGTTTTAATATTTCAAAATTTCAATTGCTTCTTTGTAATTGAAACATTTTAATAATCTGTAACTATTTAATTTATTATTTTTATTTTCATTTGAATATCGCAAAGAGAAAATTTTATTGACGATATTCACTGCCAATGATTCGTATTGAGACATAATTGTGTTCAATTGAATGTATCTATGGTGTGTATCAAATGGAGAGTATATGATATGTGCATGTAACACATAACCGTATGCCATATGTAGCCTATGTAACCACTATTCCAAAACGTAAAATGTAGAACAATCTAAAAATAACTGTTTAGAAAAGGTTAACATAGAAATATTACATTTTGACGCCCCTCACGTGCGCGATGACATTTTCTGACATTATATAAATTATTTTTCACATTCAAAATGACAACCCAATTTATCGCAACGCACAGCAAAAAGCGTACAACATTACAATTCACAAAATCGATATGACTCACCCACGCACAAACAAAAACTCGAACCGTCAACAAGAGCCGAATCGAAAAAAATAAACGGCACATAAATCAAGCGCCGAGCAGAAAAACAATTCGATCATTTTTTCGCATCGATCATTTCCAAGATGGAACGGCGCGATCGAGCACTCGACTCGCCATTTCCTCGGAGGGCATTTCGCAATTATTCTTTTGATATTTTGATGCGAAACAGTGTTCGGGGAATGTCCACGGCGGCCATCTCGCCTGCCGTCGGCACCTGCTCGCGCGAGCTCCCCTGCTTGGAAATAGCTGCGTCCCTTTTCCCCTTGCGCAAGTTGGCGGGAAAATGTTTTTCTGTTCCTCTCGCACGCACGCGAACAATTCGTAACGAGGTGCTCGACGCGCATGCGCACCGCGCAATGTCAAATCAATTCCTGATTGGTAATTCAGTGTCCTACCTCGTTGTCGGACGATAATATAATAAATTTATTCTGAGAAATTTCACTTTCGTTTTCCTTTATGCTTTGATGAGACGTCCTTACGTTGATTATATTTTGTACATTAAAAATTGTAGTAATTTTCATATAAAAACTGATCATATTCAATAATTTTGTACTTCGTATTAAATGGCTTTATTCAGTTCAGTTGTGTTGAATAAAAGCAGAAATAATTATCAAGGACATTAATTGGATATTATACATTTTATCTCTTATTAGTTGCGTATTATTTCCAAGACAGGTTAATTAAAATAAAATGTAAGCGATTTTCTTGTTTGCTACTGAGTTAACAAGTAAAATTAAGTCTTGCTATTTCAATGTCTGAGCTTTAATATGGATTTTATTTAAATAAACAAGAAAATTTTAATTGAAAAATTTTGATACAATTGAACTGTTTCATTATATATTGCATAATATCTATATTTAAAAAAATAACATTGATAATTTTTTTGATTAAAATTAAAAAAAATATATATTTTTAATTCGATTACATTTCGATATCTAAAAAATAAATTACAGAGACGAATTTATACAAAGTCGCCATAATTGACGCGTAGATAAAAAAAAAAGCATACGTTACCACTTCAGTGATAGCAACACCGACTACCACGTAAAAACTTGTATGCAAAACGAAATTTTAAGATATCGCGCATATTATTTAAATATCAATTTTATTCATTGAAGCGTTTCGTCGGGCACGATAGCGTCGAAAATATGATACCCCTACATCAGCCGTCTTTGAACGGCCGCCTCTTCGTTCAACGTAAACACAATAATACACTCGCATGTGTTTACATATGTATCTTTGCGGCACCGCCGGTGAAATTTTCACAAATATAAAATATTTATTTATTCAGAATTCCGAATGCAGATGCGATACTGAAGTGCTCGCGTTGCCCGGGCCCGGGGTTGAAAGCCGGCCGCAGACCGAATGATAACTTGGCATCGCCATCACCTACGGGAATATACGAATCACCTACCCCGACAAAATTTGCATATTTTATGATAACAAACGCTTCTTCGTTTTTTATTTTTATTTTTCTCTCAGAAAAGTCTCGCGCGCTGCGACTACGACTCCGCTTCGCTTTGCATACACACGGCCGAATTTACTCGCCGAAAAAAAGCTGGAAAAAAAAGTATTACATTATCGCCACTCCGGGTCGAGGGCATCAATATGCGATAGCTCCGACATGATTTCAATTAGGAGTTTTAACATATAAATCGGTTCGGGAAAAAGGCGAATATGCGAAAGCTCATAGCGCGACATCGGTCCGGATTTTCAATGGCGGTCGTAACTTTGAAATTTTACAATGACGGCCACCTTTTAGATCGTCATTGAGCGCGCACCAATCGCTTGCTCGTCTTCATCATCAAGGCGAAATTTTGCAAAAATAAAACGAAAAAGTTCGATAAGTGAATTCGGGGCACGTCAGTTGTGCGGCTCGAACGCCGCGAAGCGAGTCCTCGCAATTTTCGCGCATCGCCATTTTCCGCCGAATCGATTATTATTAAAGTTCGAACGGCGAAAGTTTTTTTACGGCTTCCGCAAACGTATCTGCGTATCGGATGGATATTTTTTTGACGCTTTTTCGAAAGTTGTTTCGCCGCCGGTACGTGCGGCGTGTGCATTTTAAAGCAGCACGAGTAAGTTTATAAATAAGTTTTGCCTTTTGTTCCGCGCTCTCTATCTTACCCGTGGGCTACTGCTACATACTTTATTCCTTTTATCTTTCAAAGAATAGCACACAAAAGACACCGGGTTTGTCCGCTATAGGTTTTTATACGAAGGTCAGATCCCCGTACACGGAATACGTACGTGTACGTAGCATTATACTACCTGTTCATCTCTCCCAATAGGATACGCCCGAATTGCAGGATCCTCGCATTCAACCATATCTCGGGGAAACTATTTACTTCTTACGTGACTCGGCTTTGATGCAGCACCGAAATTCGCCGTTAATAATTGATGGGCCGCAAATGAAATGCGTGGCCGAAAAATATTCGTCCCCGCGTGATGAACTTGCGGCTTATTATCCGGGTTTGTTTCGTTCCCTTTTTACTGCTATGATATACGGAATGTATACGAATGCGGCACGTCCATAAATTTCGTCTATCCCCTTATGTGGATGTCGGGAATATGAGGGAGCCGGTGTAAGATGAGTTCGATATCAATATGTTATAGTTTTGGAAGGCCGAAGGTGATTTTGTTGTGCACACGTAAGAGGATTACACACACGGTATTTGGTTTCTTGCAGAGTGGTTCCAAACTGTTTCTTTTTACAAAAAGGTTGATATAATATTGATTGGATCTTATTTTGCATGCTAACGATTTTTTTTTTTTGTTATCTACGTGCGACTTTTGTTCTTTGTTCGTGCCGAAGCATTTTAATCTTGTTTGCGTACCGTGACGAGTTAATAAATGAACAACTCTTTCAACGAAGCCTTAAATAAAAATATTAAGATTCTCAAAAAAAGAGAATATTGCTTAATTGCCCTTTTTACACGTCTTTTTTTAATATTTAATATAGGTATATTTTGCGTACATTACTGAGAGTGTCATTTATGAGAATAATAAGAAAATTTTAAATTAAACCGACTTTTATACCTTATTATTTTTTGAATGATTTTATATTATATGTGAATCAACTCTTCATTTTGAAGATTAACGTTTCCTCGACGGTATTAAAATTTTTATTTTCATATCAAATTTCGAGAAATAAATCGCACAATTTATATTTCAAACTTTGATGATTTATTCATTCAATAATTTTTTTATTAAACAAATATAAAATCGTATATTTTAAAAACCGCCGATTTTTAGATCATTTGGAGATCTCTGCAGGTCATGTCCGTGTAATGCCGCAATACATATTTGGTATATAGACGCCGAGGGCATAACATAACAACCGAGGGCCATAAGACAGGATGAGTTCTACACAAATAGATGTGCGAGAAGCATTCGATCCGATGCAGCAGACGAGTAGCTGAAATAAACCAAGAAATACGTCCACTTTCAGAAAAGCTCACCAGCCAAAGCACCACCCACCCGAGTGGGGCTAATCATACTGATCATGCGGACACGTACGCGATTCCGCCATACTTGCATTATGGATGCCGTATTTTTTCGCCAAATTATTCCACCCCGATAATAAGAATCATTTTTGGCTCTCGGCTACATTTGAGTTAATCCATCGGGGAGCTTTATAAACGTGAGCCAAGTGCATAAAGTGCACTCGACGCATTCTCTCCTCTCGCGTGTATGTGGTGTAATGATGGCGGAATGCGTATGCATACATTGTCGGTGCAGTTTGATATTTGAAATTGTGTATCAGTATGTTGGAGTTTTCCGGTTTTAGTTATCGCATAAATGTTGCGCGGTTAAATTAGAAATTTAAATTGCTCACATTAGCCGCGAAGTCTATTCGTTTTGATGTTTGTTGATACTACACTCGATGATAGATACATTCTTGTTAATTAAAAAATATAAGGATTTGAATTGTCGTTAGAAAATTTAATTGATCTTTGAATCAATAATAAAAAAATAATTGTGTGAATTTTTATTTTTGTCATTCTAAATTTAAATTATACTTAATTGATGAATAATTACATAAATATTCATGAAAAAAAATCTAATTACTTGGAATTCTGTACATAATTGAATTTCACACATATTAAGTTCGAATATATATCATAATTTTTATACAGTAAAAATTGCTTCCTATGTAAGAGAATAAATAATATAAAAAATATTATTTTTTACTTAAAAATGAATAAATGAATTTTTTTAATCGAACCGACTACAATATAATATTGATACGTTTCATAAAAATACCAAAAAAATTTCAAAATATTTTAATAATCCTTCTATTTCATTCAAAATAAATTTCAAATAGTTTTATCGAATATTGCCTAAACATACAAATGCGATAAGCCCGATGGAATCACATCATGTTTTTTTTATCCGCGAACATTCTCAAAGCACCGCCTTATCGATTTTCATAAATTTCATATTTTAACCGCATGTTATTCGCCGTAATTGCTCGTTCGTATGCAACTGATTTTTTTTCCATCGCAGATAAGCAATTAACTGCGTATCTAAGCCCAGATGTTTATATTTCTCGTACGAAAACTATTACCGTATACTATGTGCGCATTTGCCGTTGATTTTTTTTTTCGTCGGCGCCGAAACGAAAAAGAAATCACTTAGGAACAAGGCGCGAGTCATAATTTCGTGTCTTGTTAAGCTTTGACCAAAAGAAAAAAGGTCATTGTGCTTTTTATGACGGTTAGCGGAGTTATTTTGTCGAGTCGTTACGTTATGGTAATACATACCTTTTTACAATATCGGACTTATTGTGATTTACATGGCATCCGTAGAATTTGAAAATATCTAACAATAAAAGAAAATTTTACTTTGTATTTTTAAGTCGCGTAATTTTCACATTTTTCCACTATCGCTCTTGTTATGCAAAAATTATTACAGGATGCACAATTCGATATGTTTGTAATTTTTTTTAGAAATTCTATACATCGATTTCACATCTTTTGTTGAAAGCAACAGCCAATAAGAAAAAAAAGAGAAACTCCCTTAACCGTTTTCGATCTGGAAAAAAAGTTAAGTTTCTCTTCCATTGTTGTCATCGAACCAATTGCGTGCTTTTAAAAGCAACCCATTTTAACTGTAACAAGTTCAGGTGCTTCCAAACGCGCGCATGAACGCATTATTTTTTTTTTCATATTAAATAAAAATCGTAATAAATTACGACGTTTACAATCGGAACAGGTGATATAAATTTTTATCGCTCATTAAGAGACTTTTATGCGTAATAAAATCGCGTAATCCGTCATTCGCTTTTTAATACGAGCTCACTCTCTCACTTGCGCGCCCATTTTTATCGCCCACACTTTTCGCGGCAGACACATAATTCGAAAATCAATTATTCGACGACAAACTCGCGCACTCGCGCTGTTTTTCTTCGCGCAATTTTTCGGTCCGACTCAGACAGAATTTATGAAAATTTCAAAACAGCGTTCGCATCCTGCCAAGTTCTGGCGGGCTTATTGATCCGCCCGGTTGCCAGACAAATATACAAGAGATGGAAGCTGTGTCACCGGTCTCACAGGACGCACACAAGTGCGCCATGGTGTTTCTATGGTGGTGTGGTTGTGATCGTCTCTATTCTGTGAGCTGAGGCTGTGTTTGTTGGAGAGTTTTCGTCCGCGCGTTCACTGAATACCATCTATCGGTGAGAAGCCAAGTTCTTCGAAATTAATTGGATGGTTTTTCGATTTTAATGGTTGTACGTTGTTGGAAAAATATATTTAATTAACATTACACCGAATATATATTTTTTGATCAATTAATGGCTTGGATTTTTAATAAAAGCTATGTTGAGTTTATTTGTGCATCAATAATGTATCCATGTAGTCAAATGAAATGAATCATTATTGTAATAATATTTTGATAATATTAGCAATTAATTTGAAATGAGATTATGTTTAATGTTTAATATTTTATATTTCAAAATAAATAATATTTATTTTAAAATTCAATTAATATTATATTTTCAACTTTGCATCAAAGTTTTTTGGACCATTTTTTTTTTTTTTTGAAAAAATTCTTTATACATTACAAAATTTATTCTATAATTGATATATGAAAAATATTTTTATAACATAAAAGAGATCTTATTAGATTAATCATTGACTAATTCTAGTTCGAATATTTTTAATATAGTACTAATTCACTTTAAAAATATATATATTCTAATACACAACATAAATTATCCGATTCTATTTCATAACACTTTGCGAAAGTATAATTAGTTACATCAAATTCCCATTATTGACGCATAATTACTGAGAATCATTAAAAACTTTATGCCTCTTCAACATTCGAAATGATTTTAATTGAAACAAGCACTACACGTACAAGACGCAATCAATTACGATGCACTCACTTAAGGTTTATCACGAAGCTCAAATAAATTGCTCGACTTTACGAGCGAAAAACCGCAAAACCGATTAAGGCGAATTCGCAACATCGTTAATTTTTTTCGACATGCCGGTTTCTTATGGGAATCTTGTACGGCGAAACCGTTACGACGAATCGAAAGTTGTCGAAGAAAATCCCCTTATTATACGCACGCGTAATATGCTAATTTATCATATTATATAAAAAATGTGTAGTAGTATTCCAGCATGCCGAATAAGTTATTATGGTCGGTTTGATCATTCGTGTTGAGGTCGTTGTTTTTAAAAACAATCCGACCTCGTTAGGTTCTCGCTCTCTATACGTTGCACATGTATGGGCTATCGAACGACCGCGATATATAAAAGCATGATATGCTTCGAAGGCGTCGTTTCGCTTTTGAAATTTTCGTTTTCAATTATGCTGTGTTAGTAAAAAAATATTTGAAGATATTTCGTGTATCCTTGAAATATTTTTGGAAAAATGCGGCGGATATGTGTGTTTATAATCATTCTTCTATGGTAATTGAATAATTGCAATAAATATTATAATAACGTTTTGCAAAAAAATATCCATTCTGCTTTGAATCGCATAAAAGTATAATGCGATTTTATCAATTTTCGAATTTGAATAAAATTACAATTACATCACACTAATGCTTGCCATTTAAATTTATCATATTTTATCCCAAATAAAATTTAAATAAATATATAATTACGACCTCAAGACGAGACTGTGTATATTTTCGTATTAGTAATTTATTCATCGTATTTACGTATTTGTCGCATGGAACTTAATCAAAAATTGGTTACTATATAATCAAGTCATAAATGGCGTTGATTGTATAAAACACTAAATTATTCAACCAATTAATTATAATGTCAATGTTATTTGAAAAATTTTCAATTTTCCTTATTTTAATTCGATCAAACAATTGTGCAATTTTTTTTACTTTCAGGTTATTTCAAAAATTAAAATAAAACCAATATGAATAATAAAACAAAACAATTCCATCATACAAATGTCTCCTAAGCATACCATCGACAATGCAATCGCGGACGTGTATTTTCATCTTTACCTAAACATGGAGTTTGAAGTGACCTCCAGATATCTGTAGAATAACCGATACCTCTGTATATCTGTCTCTATTTAACACACACAATAACTGTCGCAAGAAAAGAGATGAAAATAGTGGACCGGGATCCGTTTTCCCGACCGGGCCGACTATTTTATTTATGACTGTTTGAAAGGCGAAAATGTTGCACGATGCGCCGCAGAAAATGACACCTTCGTGTCACAATTTGGAAATATACCGAATTTATTTTGATTTATTAATATTGCCAATACTGTCAGTTTTAATATTATGTATAATTTTGCGGTGAAATAATGATATTTTTGACGTAGATCCGATTTTTATCGGAGCATCGTGCGACATCAGCTTCAAAATTAAAGAAGTTTGTCCGTTCGCCGCGCGATGCCGCCAACGTGCGGAGGCTTCAATCTCAGGCAGGAAATGAAATGGAGAATACGCCATTTTGGGTTTCTGTCGAACAATATCCCATGTAAATCGATTTCCGATACGACAGACGAGATATTAAGCCCTTAAGCCGGCTCGCTGCATTCGGGTCACTGTATTTTTTTTCACACCCGCCCACCCTCCTCGCCATACAACGTGCACCTCATCACCGAAAAACTTTTTCACCAAAAAAAGCATGGCGCTAGACCGATCGAGATAACTAAATGTCCCCAACGTACACCTCTGGTGGTTCTCAAACTTTTTTCTAAACGATCCAACTTTGGTCCGCTGCCGCACGATTCGCGTTTTTCTCTTGCAATGATACGTTTCTTGAATGGCGCATTTTACTTTCACGAAGCGATTTTATCTTAAGCGGTTTATGCATATTTTAAGTTTTCGTTTTTAATTTAATATTTTCGACATTATTGTATCGATTTAATAATTGTTCCGTTTGTATGTGTATACTTATCACGTACAGAAACTAGAATGATTTTTTCATTCTATATTGGACAAAGTATTTATTTTTGTAATATCCCATTTAGCAAATGATCTTCGTATTAAAATAACCATTGAATCGATTATTTTCATTTATGGATGTGCAATTAAAAACGGAAAAGTATATAAAAACTCGTTTCGTTTCTATATCAGTTAACAAAGTAATACTTTGCTAGACTCATAACAGTTGAACACCCGTATTATGTAAAGTAGCTGCAATGAATCGAACGTTTCGCACGCGATTATTATAATTTATTACAGAATAAAAGTACTTGTATTAAAAATTAATAAGAATACGAAGAAATAACTCGCACGCATGTACGCTAGCTAGTTCAGAAACGCGAAATATTCATGTTTACCCCGTGGAAAAAATGCGCGATATTTTTTGCGCTTGTTTTTTGCGTGTGTTTGCTTCCTCGTTTTGAATATTAAATGAGATGAAACCGTGACCTCCGTCTTAGATTTTTTTTTCAGAAAGCACGATGTTATGAAAAAGTAAATAGTATTCGGTAAAATTGTGCACGAGCGCGTTCAAAACGCCGTCGGAGTATGCGGCCCAAAAATTACAATCTCAAACGCTCTCGTACATAATATTTTTTTCAGAGCTTTTTCCGTACTCGTATTCCATCGATACAAACACATGGAAGGATATAAAATATAATATACTATGTTTTCATACGATTTATTCACGTTTACATTGGAAGAGACGCGGCAGATATTTACGAAGCTCTACATTAGTTAACTTTTAAAATACGCTTAATCCAGGTCGATTTACGCCTCAACACGATCCCGGAATACTTCAAAACAAAGTTGTTAGCTTCGTGTCTTATACACAAACCGTATAATATGTGTAATATATGGCTTTGGCCGGTGGTGGATGCGATCAACCCGCACCAGCCGAGGCCACAGTTCTAAACTCTAGTTCTAGAACCCGCTATGTTTGCACTGTTCTATGAATCTATAGCTAGCTGTATATTCTCGGGGGCTAACTTTAGAATAGGTATTCATCTGGCGCTATGGCGCAGCCAAGCTTCGCTGCAATATATTCTCTACGTTTTCTGAAAACAAATGGTCGAAAACAAAACCGAGCGGATTTCGTTCGTATTTCGCGCCGTTGGAGCAAGGGAGAGGAGCGAACGGAAAAATGTTATTGTTTGCCGCAATCGAATGCTTTCCGCGTCTCTCGTGTCGACCATGTATAAAAAAAATGATCAATATCCTGTTTTATTTATGAAAAAAAAATTTGATCGATCGGTAGACAGCGAGCCGTGCCAAATTGCTTTTTATTAGAAAATATTTCGAAACTGATAATATGAACGGTACAAATATAGGAAATGATTCCTCGAAAATAAACAAGTTAAAATGAATTATCAACAGTTGTATAATATGTATCATATTTACAATATGATTTATGTAATATATCCATTTTCAACCATAATGTATATATCTGAATAACAATTAATCGTATATCACACATATTGAGTTTATATAATTTTGTAATCATAATACACATATCATATTTCTAATGTAATAAACAAGGATAAAATATCTCCCATTTAATTGTTTATTCATAAACAATTCATCTTATAAAAATCATAAATATTATATAAAATTTTTAATTCATCTTATAAAATCATAAACTATAAAATTGCATACTTATACGCACCAATTAGGTAAAACGAAATTTTTATTATGTCTTAATGCAAACGACGCGCATTTTAAAAAGCATTTTCGTAAATATTAGCGAAACGGTCCATAATTTCTACAGTCAACCTCTCGAGCATGCAAAAATAATAACTCTGCTGAGACGAGATTTCCCGGGAACTGGTGGAAATCGGACCGAGACAGGGAGAAAGCTAAATTATCTGGGGTGGCGAGATTGCAAACCTCGTGCAACGAATGCAGCCCGTTTGTATGCAGAAACTTCCTCCGGGTGTTGCATTTATATAAACACGTACCTTCTGTATTATTTTATATGAATGTATAGATTCGGTGATGCACAATCTCGGGATTGACTTTTCTAATATCACACATTCGAGAGCTGCTGTATAATAATGCAATTTGATTGTGAACTGCGGACTCGAGAGAGAAAAACCAATTTGTTGGAATTTTCGACATGTATATTGATTTTCGTAGTCTATGAATAAAATTTAAAGTAAATTATTCGTTGTTTATTAATATAACAAAAATAAACAATATTTCAAAGGAAATGATATAGTGAAGCTTTTTCGAAAATAACTTGCTTTTTTAATAAAATTAATTTATACAAAAATATTATATATTCTTTGAACTAAAATTGTATAAAATATTAGAAATTTACCAAAGTTATCTGCGGCTTTTTTTAGATGTGTTAGTGATTTGTTTAATAAATTTTGCAAATATATAACCAGTAGTTAATAATCGAGAGTTATATCCGCGCATCAATAATATTATTTTCGAAACGAGAAACGTAGTCGTTTTCACGTCTCGAAATATAATTTGGCACATATTTCCGTAATAAATAGTCGAATAATACGGGAGCATTTTGAAATCACGTACATATTTTACGTTCCCATACGAGTCGGAGCAATCGTATTTTTATACGCGTTCGCGAGAAAACTACGCCCAATATTTGTAAATCATAATTTAATATTTTCTTCTTTCTCACACTCGACGAATTCGAAACGTGTACACACCCACCGCTTTTTAATAAGAAGATTTCCTGTTTTTAACAACAACAAAAAAGTTATAAAGAAACTGGTTGGATTTCGACGTGTTCTTTTTTTATATCGCTTCGAAGATTTGTCCATAGAGAGTGCTAGTGTACGATTATCAATGATCTAATATGATATAATTTTCAAAATTGAGAATTTGAATTAAAAAGTTGACAATCGAGAAAAAAATATTAAAGTAAAATATAAAACTTTCACGTTTAATTTTTGAATTGATAAAAATCCCGAAAGTAATCAAGGCACTTAAGGAATCAAGTTTTTCGAGTTAATTCACTATACGTTAATGTAAAAATGTTCGACATTTTTCAGATAGTGAGAATATTTAAAAAAAAATAAACCATTAACTTTTCATGTATATTTTCGATATTGGTTTTTACGTAAGTGTAAATTATACAAGTGTAGTTAAAATTTCAGACATACAATCGACGTCCGAAAAAAAATACATTAGACCACACGCGATGTACAGATCCCCGCATAGAATGACAAATCTCTCAAACGATTTTAACATTTTAAACAATTCACTTTTGTACGTGTCCGAAATATGATTAGTATTCGAATTCCAAACAGCGAGCCGAACCCGCGTGTAATACGTAAAAAAAGGAATTCCATACAGCCGAACAAATCCCTTCATATACGAGTTTTTTCCTTCTTCCCGTATTTTCCAGGTATACGCTTTGTTTATGTACGAATTAGTTGTGGAAAAATTATTCGGCACACGTTTCGTTTTCATCGGCGGCCGTAAAGCCATGTTATTTTTCTTGTATTTCCACGGAGAAAATGGTTATTGGAAAACACGCATGTACGGGATAAAGGATTACGCGCGTACACGATACCGTATTATATACAGGGTATACCCAGTAAGCACGCGAGCCTCGGAAATATATACGGGACTAGAAATGAATATCATACTTTTACGATAAATCTTATGTTATATCGGGGGTGGTTTGAGGAACCCTCGCCCGCCCACAAGAAAACCTCCCGAAAACCTGAAATCCTCTCGGATGCTGATGACGCCAGTTTAAATGGTACGTGCTGACTTCGGTGCTTGGATACCGAAGGATATTGAAGGTCTTTTTCGCGAAGACGTCGACTGAGACGTATCACGAGATGGCATCGAAAAAAAGCTGTATGAAATTGGTCTTGCGTTATTGTTATATTTGTTTCGAGACGTCGCAGAATGTACGTATTTTCCGTTCGACGTAACAATATATTCTCTTCGGAATAATATTGTTGCCTTTCAAAAGTGTTCAGATTATTATTTCAAATTTCTATCGATGCAAACGGCGTGAAGTTGAATTAAAGCGGTGCCCTTGCACAATTTCATTTCTAGAGAAAATTTAAACATTTTACAGGCAACGACTTTACTTTGACCGTTCAAAAGATGAACTCTTATTATAAATTTTTAAAAAAGTAATTTATATACAATGACTGGAATGGATGAAGTTTTAATTAAATTAAAATATGAAATCGTTTAGCGTACTCGTTTCTTCGTGTTGTCTATACGTAATCGGCGTATTCGTCTGAAATTTTAATAAAGCCGAATTTAATGAAAAATCTTGATAATTTATATCGCGCTATTTTTAATTAAAACACCTACCGATTATAAAATTCGATATAACGACTCTTGTTACTCAGTATAATTTATAAAAATTCTTATTTTATATCAAAAAATCTTGGAAACGCCGTATAAGCAGGTATCTAGACATAGATAAAATTTTCGCGATACGGTTGCGAATTAGGGACGATGCCACACATTGATCGACGAAAAGCCAATTTTTGGCATGAACCGCAAACAACGAGCTTTGCATGCACGTACCTCATACACCATGGCATACCATACCATACCATACAGTTTGAAACTAGACGTTGCTGGCGTATCCTCTCAGCGTATTTTCAGCTGAAGGGGTTCTGCATACAAACGACACACTTTGCCAAAATAGGTGCGCGCGGTCTTATGAAGTTTTGTACATGCCAACTATACATACAAATGCCGTTTTAAATGCAATATTAAAAGTTGGCCGCTCTCCGAAAAGCTTTTTTGGTTGGATGAGTTTTTTTTTCGCTTATCGCTCTGATTTTGTATTGAACGGAATTCGGTCGGCGAACGAAAAGGTTTGCGAAATTGCGCGAGCGTATATTTTCTATAAACTTGTTTTTTTTTATGGTATCGTACAAAATCTCTACTTTATCTCGCTCGTATATCAAATTTTACAAAATGGAGATTATATGGATCTTGTTTTAAATATTACATACGATACATAACGGATTATAAAAAAGTATAATTTTATAGATTACTTCGGAGAATTTTTATCAAAGATTATAATGCATTTTATTACACATAAATACGGTATTTTTTCATGAATAAGGTCTACTTCTTTATACACAAACATAAATTCAATCTATGAACTTACAGTAATAAATAAGTAAGTTTCTCTTTATATTATTTCGGATTTCATTACGATCATTGTGTCAGTTTACGGATTGCTTTATATTATTTTTAACTCAATCGGTTTAGTTCAAAATATAAAAATAACACAATATACAAAAGCAAAATTATTTATTAACAAGTACAAAAGAAACGAACCGAACAAGTTGCGAGACAATATCTCGAAAGGTCGTTTCAATCATGCATTTTATTGGACAATATTCGATTTGAGAAATGAAAATTATATTCTCGGAGCGGGTTCGCTTCTTATTGGAAATTGGAAGCCCTATTTTAATATGAAAGGATCGATTTTCCACTGGCGTTGCTTTTCGCATAAGCACACGTGTTTTTTATTCGAAAAATTAAATATTCATATTGGACACACGTCGCTTTTCATTTGGGCGAACACGATTGTATTTTTATTAATGTATTATTATAATAAAAGTATCGTAACTTTGATACGTTAATGCATTGATCGTTTATATAAAATTGATAATGCACATATAAATACAAATGTTTCAAATTCATTTTGATACGTTCCGAGAATTTCATTCGACAAAATTTTCGTATTATTCATGCAAATTTGTATCATGTTATACGTAAACGTATATTTTTGGGAGGAACAATTTTGCTACAATGTGCATGAACGATGTGAATAGGTTGAAAAGATGACAGATACAGTCGAAGGTACGGACGTACATTTTGATATGAGAATGATGTTTACCTATTTTGCATCAGCTTCTGAAATAGAATTCCTCTCGCTAGAAAATGCATATTCGCTATACTTATTTTGAATTTCATATTAAAAAAAATACTTCGAAAATTTTTCAATAGTAAACATTGATTTGATTTGATAAGTAATTTAATTTAAAAATTTATTATTTTTTTTATTAATTTATGATAATTCATATTGCATTTATTTTGAATATAACATAATTTGATAATGCGGTGAAAACCGTCGTGAACACCTAAATACATTACGACCCCATAAACCCACTGCATAGAACAGCCATGCAAACGCATAGAGGGGGTCGTTTCTAAAGTTTGAACGACCCAAGCGCACAATATTCCCACGAAAAACGAACTTTTCAACGCTGACGAAAAAAAAGAGAGAAAAATTTGCATTTTTTCCGCCGCAAAATCACCTTATCCGAAAACGTGGCTCAATACCTTATAATATAGGCGATCGTTAAGGCGACCGCGCAAATCCCGATCTGATAACCTAATCAAACTTCAGATCGAACCTGGGAGGCCCAAGCACTGATTGGATATCAATTCGGCCGCGTCTCAGGTACAAATTGGCCCATTTATATAATATGAGTTCGGGTGCTAAAAAGGGGGTCTGAGGCCTAGGATCACCTCCTCGTGCCGAAGCCTCCTCTTGTACCAAAATCACCTACTAGTGTTGGAATCACCCGCTTGTACCGAAACCACCCCCTCGTGCTAGAATCACCTAGTCGCCCGCTTGTACTGGGACCACCCCCCGGTGCCAGAGTTAAGTTAAACCGCCAATTCCACCCCAGACGGATTTACGAGCAGGCATGCCACCCGAATGTACCGGGAGGATTTCCATCCCCGTGGGCGGGAAAATAAAGGGGAGACATGCGCGCGCAGCTAAATCGTCCCCATTTCGAAGCCGAGGATAAGCCGCGTTTTGTTTTCTAACGAGATTTCCATAGGAGAGAATAAAAAGCGGCGACGTGTATAATTTTCGTTTGTGATTTTTGCCGCTAAAGGGTCGCGTCGAGTTCCGAACCGACGAATGAATTGGGGATGATGTGTGTAATATGAAATATGCGCTGAATTTATATTCGAGTTGTAAGCTTGATTATTATTTTTTAGATGTTTACATCATTATGTTTCCTTTGTTGAATATTTAATTTCGTTTCTGTACTTTGCGTTTTAATTGAAAATATAAGTATATTCGAAATATTAATCAAAATATTTTATTGTGGTCTGAAGAAGTGCATTATTCATAATAAGAAATGAGGACTTTAATATAAATTTTTGAAATAAAAAATTAATTTATATCGATACGCTTGATGAGTATCATTGGTTAACCTCTATAAATTATTTTATAATTTTCGAATTTAGCTAATTTATAAATGTGGCTCAAAATGTTTTAACTGGCCGGTCTATAAATGCAAAATCCCAAGGTCGAATCTGAAGCAAAATTTTACCATTTGAAACCATAATGCAGCCGAACCAAATCCGAAATTGATCCTTTTTCCACACGGAAAACAAAACTGGAATGCTAGTCGAATTTGATAACTATAATCGGGAATCCAAACAGCCATTTGTCCAGCTGGGTAATATGTGCAGGAGACCGTGTCGCCAACGGGCAAACAGTTCTGCGAAACGACCCCGTTCGTCATATATTGGCCGACAATATTTGTGGAACGTGCACAATGGCAATACATACACACAGGACACGGATAAGCCCCGGGTCGTATACTACAAGAAAAAAATACATACGAGACCCAAGAAAAAACCACCCCCGGCTAATGTCCGGTAGGTAAGATCTTCCCCCATCGCCCAATATGTCGCAAGTCCGTGTCCCGTGGTAATAAACGAAAGACAAAACGTAAGAACATCCCCCATGACACGAATGAGAAATACAAATATTGAACATTCCCGTTTCTCGCCCGACAAATTCCTGTTTCGTATTTTTTCCTTGGGATACTGATATGCCGCAAAGACACGCGGTTTTATTCTCGTCCAAATTACGTGATAATTGACGATGTTCGTGTTTTGACACATTAATTTTTGGTAAAAATTACGTTTTATTCGTTGCTTTATTTTTATAGTCCGAAACATATTGAGAGTGTTATAATATAAGTATAAGTATAAGATTCAGTTGCACAAAAAATAATTTTTATTTAAATACGGAGCAGAATGTTGAGTTTTAATTTAAAACAAAAAATGCTCATCAAATTTACAAAATTTTAAAAAGATACGAATGCATCGTTGTATAAAACATAACGAAGTATAAAAAACGGCAAAATGCAGTGCGAGAATTTAACGTTTGAATTCCATATTGGATCGAAAAAAATCTGAATAAGATCCGCACATAGATAGCGAATATTAAGGGAGATTTAAGTTCATTGCTAATATATCTGAAAAGTTTAAATATGTAATAACTTTTGCCGTTTCATGAGATAAATCTGCGATTATGTCTCAAAAGGATTCTACATAATATATAACACAGAATCACATTACGTTTTCGTGCAAATATTATATATCAAATACATTAGACTTGTCGTTTAAAGAAATACGTATAATATGCAAAAACTCCGATAAAATCAATTAAGATTATTGCCGCTTCTATATAAAAGTTTTTTTCGACGCCAATTTTCACATGGATATTCAAAGACGATACGCGAAATTTCAAACGACTTTCCGCGATTTTCGAAGTTATTTATGGCCGAAAACAATTTTCGACTCTTTAACAATTGCAAACTGTGGGAAAAACATATAGATATACGTACGTGCGTATTTTCACGTGCAGATCGCGAGCACTTGGTTTTATTTTGCCCATAAACGTCAAGGCAAAAGGGCAATAAATATTTCAACGGGGGATACAACCGCCATCCTCATCATCGATTCAAGGCTTTCGGCGATCGAAACACAAAACACCACATTAATCACAATGATGGATGTCCCGAGATACACAGAACTACTCTTTACTATATCACCTGTAATGGCGTACTAAACAATCATTCCGTTCGAACGACACCTTCGCTTGTTCGAAAGTAAAATCATCCCTCACCTGAAGGTCACCTTTTTATGTCAGGAAAAAAACGAAAGGGTTCGTGCACGAATCTTTTTTGTGTGTATATACGTTTTTTCGACTACTCGTCCCTTTTGAAGAAGGCACAAAAGCGGACACTTTCAGTTTCCGTATAAAATGAAAGAGAATCGGAAACAATGGGCGCAAGGAGCGGGTACGCGCAAACAAAACGTTTGTTTCATAAACGTTTTTTGTTTGTTTTCTTTTATTGAGCTTTGGCTGTTTATATTTCCAGAATGCGGAAAGATTTTTTCAAGCGTTTGTGAAAAAAGAGCTTTCAAAGATTTGAAAAGATTCATAAAATTTCGATGCATAAAAAATATTTTTTTTTGTGCAATATTGGCTAGACGTAAAAATCCGTCGTAAATGTCCGAAAATATATGATTAAATTACAATAAAATACAATTCTAAAAAAAATAAAAAAACGCGCACTAACGATATTTATTAGCCTCTCTTAACTCGAATCAATTCATCCAATAAATTCATATTCTGGAATTTCAATTGAATAAATCAACCATTTAATCGCCCATTGTTCATCAATTGTTGTTTTACCATTGCGGCAATTTATCACGAGCGAACATTCCGAATGTCACAATAAGGATATTTTTAACAATCAATAAATCAGTTTTTCTTATACTATCAATCAAAATACTCAAATAAATTAATCGAATCAAATCAAATCAAAATTAATTTACCATCATGACATAAAAACAACTATAACCAAAAAAATAACTCAATTTCTCGGCGTCTTTTTCTCTTCCTTTCTCAATCTCGTTTTCCTTCACGAAAATTATCGCCGGATTGCGTATTTTCGTCGCCGGGCAAAAATGATAATGTCGTCAATCATCAGAGAGGCTCCCTAGCAGAATTCGGTCCTCCAGAGAGGGAACGAGAGCCGCATCCCGTTCGCATATCGCATAAGTAATGGTTAACTGTTCCCCGGAGCTGGCTTACGGTCCTCTCGCATTGCGGAGGAAGGCGCCAAGGGTGTGGCCGTCTCATTCTCTGTAGGGGATGAATGTTTCTCAAAGTTTGCAGAAATGCGTATCTATGGATCGGAATCGTTAATATGTGCGCGAAGGTCTTTGGGATTTGCTGAAATGTCGTTTTTGTGTAAGCTTTTGATTGTTTTTTTTTTGTGTGTATTGGTGGTTAAATTTTATTGGACATGTTTTTTTTGAAATATTGAATGTGTTATTTTGTTAAATATAAGATTTTGAAGTATTTAATTTTTATAATATGAATGCTTTTATTTTATTTTAAAGTTTGGAAAATAATAATTTGATTTATAAAGTTGCAATCTGATAAATGTATAAGAATTTAAATTGTTAAAATACGAAGTGATACGATGATTTTATTGAATTTTCAATGTACTTTTATTTTATTTATGTTTAATTGCGTTTTAATGATTAAAAAAAAACTGCGTGATAAGTACTTCATTTGTTTTTAACTTACAAATCAATTTCGCCAGCAATGTATGAATCTTTTTAAATCGTTTTATAATATATTTTGTTAAATTATTCCTCATCGATTCAAAACAAAAAAAAAATTCAAAAATATTGATTAAAAAAATAAAATTTAAAATACATAAAAATAAATTCCAATTTGTTATAAAAAAACCAGGGAATTCTTAGAAAATTGATACCTCATGTTATGGAAATGTGAAATCAAAATTCTCGACTGAACGCTTCCAAAAGTAATCAAAATCCAATTCCGCCGTCACGTATAATGAAAAATATACAGTTTGAGAATCTTTCGTATTTTTCCGGGATACGAGCGTGCGAGTGGGACCTTCAGGTGTGTCCCGCGGCGGTCCGCGGTCCGCTCGATACGCGTCAGAACACACGCGACGCATGCGTGCACAATTTTTACACGAATTTACCCTGCGCAACCAACAAAAAACACACCAAACTCACATTTAAATTATACAATTATCATACAAATAAATTTCAGAGCCATCCACCAATTAAAAATACTCCCGCGCGTGTTAAAATAACCGAAGTTTCACGCTCGAGCTGTACGCATACTTCAAAAAATCAACGTACGCATTTGAATTCATAAAATCAAATTTCATTTGGAGTATATGGATTTTTATATCATATCAAAAATACGGCGGTATTGATCTTTGATAAACTCTATTCGATTTTTTTTTTTGATGAAGGTTCTTCATAATAAAATATTCCGTCATAGCACGCACCCATTTGTATACAACCCCATTTCGTTCCCGGATCAACAAAAAGGAATAGAAACGATGCTTATAGCATAGATCCTACGGAAGAACAGAAGCATGTTTTACGGGTTTAGAATGGTAAATATGTATATCTTTAAGTAACCACCGAAGGCTCATAGAAGTCGGCGCGTATTGATAAAACAAGACGGGTGCGCGTAACGTGAGCGGCTCAATTTCGTAAAAGAATTATTTATGTTCGGAACAAAAAGGTTTTTACCTTCCAAGGCAAGGCGGAGGAAAACCGCATCGGCCAGCCGTATCAGGAGAATCATATTTTATCCAGAATAATGCTGGGGAGCACCCGGAAAATTGCCCCGTCGGGGGAAAAGATTGATAAAATATGTACGTGAAAGGACACGGGAACGGGGTTCTTTTTTCCTTATTTTTTTGATACGAAATAACAGGACGTACCCTTTTCACGCGTGACTTTTCTATTATTCTTATACACGAGTTACGTATTTAAAGGGAGGAATTGAAAAAGGGAAAACCTCGAACGAGAATAGTCGGTTGCACTTATTATTTATACATCAAATGAAAAATATGTACACGTTAATCGATACCATCTCCGCGGTTTGGTCGATACTGATAAGTGGAAAAAAAACGAAGGCACCCACTACGTACCGTATCTTGTATTTTATATATTGAAGGTAAATTACATACTTTATAATCTTGTTTTGGACGTAAATGGTAAAGGGACTCTTGCACACGGATTTGGCGGCCTCCTCTGTTTCTGTTCGAGCTTTTCTTGCCATATTTTAGCTAGCTTTACGGCCGTATTTGCATCAAGTAAAACTTTTATTCGTTGTTTTTCTATTGGGTGGGCATAAAAGAAAACAAAAGTTCTTTTTCCATTTGAAATTCTTGTAATAAGAAAAGTATATAAATTATCATGGCGGACGCGCACTGTTTTATTCATGTTCCTTTGCTCGAGCCGAGTGAGTTTCTTTCTCTCTCTAAGTAATCCTTCCCCCAACTCTAGTTTAGCCCTCTAATTACGAAATCATATTTCGGGGATATATTTAAGAATTTTACCCCGGCACGTTCTTGAAAGATATTCCGTATTATATACCGTTAAGGTGGAAGTCTTTCCTTCGTGTGCGATAAGACGGATATCTTAAAAGCTTTCTGCAATTTCGAGTTGAATACGAAAAGTTTTGATTAAAATCTCTATGCAAGTGTATCATTTTTTTTTTCAATACAGAATATTTTTATTTTCAACGCCAACGGAGTATCAGTATATTAAATCGAAACAAAACTTTATAAATATAGTCGAGCTAGTTGAAAATATTCCCTTTAATCATGCAACATTTTCAATATCAAATAAAATAGGAGACGTATAATAAGATAACGATAAAGATGTAAAATTACAATAATTCTAAGCGTAAAGAAACACTGTAGCAGAAATGTGCTATTTACGAGATGTAACCGGTTTTTAATGTTGATTATCTGAGCTCGAAAGATATTTATTTAAATTACGATAACAATAATCAAGCAATCGTATGTAAAATATTATATTTTCAAATAAAAAACGATCCGACGATATTATAAAGTTGGCGTGCGAATTCAACTCAATCAAAAACACGTTTGCTCCTAACGACAATAATATTTAAAATTTTCGCGTCGAAAGCGACACCATCAAACATATAATACATATATACCAATAATATTTCCACGGACCAAAATAAACTCCACAATTTCATTGCGAAGAAAGGCGAATGCTCGCCCGATGCAGATGAAAAGATACACAAAGGGGCTACCAAAAAGTGATAATTTCCAAAGGGAAACGAAGGGTTTTTTATTAGCCGAGCCGCGTCGTACTGAACAATGGCGAAAATAAAAATAAATTATGACAATTATCATCGGAGTGAGCCGCGAGCGAAAAGAAACATCGAAGTTATACGTCGGAATTATGGACTGAATTAAATTAAATTAGTGGAAGCTAGCTCCCATCTGGACGAGCATAATTACGGCGGGCCCCCCCTGGTCCATTGTTTGTGAAATATTAAATATTATTTTCACCTGTCAGAAACAGACGCCGCTGAAACTTATGTTAATTCCACCCTGAGGGCCTTCATGTCAATTACTGGCCTCTGCGCAAGTTACTGCCCTATGAAAATTACTATAATAGAGTATGCTCACCCGAGTCCAGAAAGAAAGGCTAATTAACTGTTTAATAAAATTCTAGTACATGCGTTATTATTATATTTAAATTTGTATAAAAAAATTTTGAATAAAATAAGTCGTTTCAGTTCGTGTTCTTTATGTGCAATAATGGATTAAAATTTCAATAAAGGATGTCGTTTTTCTTTCAACACTCTTGTTTGAATTTTACATACGTGAGTTATTTATGACAATATATATTTGGAACATGTTTTATAATTTTTAACCATATTTATAGATTTATAAACTTCATTTTTTTTATTTTATTATTCGTTAACAACAAAATTAGTAAAAATATGACAAAAATTATTTATATTTATATAAAAAAATCATAAATTGAATTCGAGTTCAATTTGAAAATTTTTCATTTTTATTATATTCTTATATTGCTCATATACTTCATTATACATATTGTAGTTAAGCGACATAATTTATAGCTTTTTGTGTTTTTCGACACAGTTTTCGTACACGAAAAATAAAATTTATTTTCTCTAAAATTGTATTTTAATGCAAATCGACGAAATTTTCACGTCCATAATAAATTCTATTGTAAACGTCAAATGTAATTTTATAACGATATTATTTATTATTTAAAATATACCTACTTTGCGTATGCTATTATTGATAAAAATAATGAGTTTCTTTCCATGATTTTATATAAATACATTTTTATCTCAGAAGAGGTCAAAAGATTAAAATGTCGAAATATCCACGGCTTTCTTACGAGTACATAAACCGACACTTATTCAACAATTTACCGGACGTGTCGAACGAAACTCAACGCGGAATTGAATTGGATTTTAATTGTAATTGAAAAGTGTCTTTTGAAAGCCAATTTTACAGTTTCTTGTCAAATCGGAATTACTGAAAACGAATTAAAAGTTGATATAAGTTGATATAAGTTGAAAACCAAAAAATAATATTTAGCTGGAAAGCTTGGTACGTATACCTACTCGTATTTATCCCGTTATGTCTCTTGTATAAGTAAATGCGTTATGTTTTGAGCGTTTCGTTATTTTCGGTATCATAAAGCAAATTGCGTGTGTTCCGAGCTAAAAGCTCACAATTAGTAACTTTGTTGTGCTTGTTTTGCATAAATCGAGTGTTCTAAGGAATTTTCTCATCTGGTACCCCCACTTTAATTATGCAAATATGTTTTCTCGAACGTATGCTCTTTTCATGCAAAATGTTTTAAGCTTATGTTTTAAAACTTGGATAACAATTTGGAGGCGAGAGAACACAATTGTTCTGCAGAATTTCAAATGAACAGACCGCTCAAAATTTAAGAATTTTGTTTTATGTCCCACGAATATTTTCATATTTTCTACATGTATATTTTCAACACATTCTCAACGTATATAAATCAATGCAATAAACCACTTATAATAATCAATTCGAATACAATTTTATTACAAAAAATGAATTCATTCAAGAAGAGGCATCAACCGGACAAAAAAAAACACATCAATCGGCCTTTCATAGTATTCTCGTCCATCGATACGAATTAATCGACCCGGGTCGTAAACCCACATTTTACACGACCGAGGTGGGCGAATGCACCATCATCTGCGACACAGACCGCCGGCAGACGGTTTTATAGTCAAAACCTCAACAACACTAACCCATAAACAATAAAAAGGGGCAATAAAATCCGGCGTGCTCGCGTAACGAGCGAAAATGCAAGTGTTCCGCGTGACGTCACGGGGCGGGGAACCCCGCTAATAAAACGTGTATCCACACTTTTACAAGGATGTATTATCCACGTGTGCCAGAAGACAAAGCGGGGGTGTGCACGCGTCGGGGTAGGTCGGCCCGTCGCAAGGTTAAGTCGTAATGACGGCGAAAGAACGGCCGTAAAGGCGTCGTAAAATCGTCGCCGGTGCCGTAAAGCGGGCCGCGCTTAAAAGTCAGTATGTGGCCTTTTCAGTAGATGCGGATGATTTAGGGATGTGTTCAAATTTGAGTTTTATCGATTCGATGTCAAAAGAGTGAGGGGGTTTGTTTGGTGTTGGGGAAATTGAGTGTTGAAGGTGTTGAAGAAGTCGTTTTATACCTAATTAGTGTTATTGTTTTTTTTTATATGTGATAATTTATCTTACTTATTTGGTTGATTTTTGAGGTTGCGTTTGGATTTGAATTTTATTAATTTGATGAATAATTGGGAGTTTGCTAGAAGACATTTGGTGTTAAAAGTGTAACGGGAGTTATTGCGCAAATTTTACGTATTTATAATATGCTAATTGAGTATTATTTTATCTGCTATATATTAAGTAATGGAATGTGTTTGAATTTGGATTTTATTGATTTGATCATGAATTAATTGCGGTTTACTTGTTAGGGCAATTCAATACTAAAAGTCACGAAAGTTTTTTTAATTAAAGTATTTTTTTAGATTCTCGTATATTTATGTAAAATTTTATGATTATTATCAAGAACCTGTTTTTAATAAAAAATTAAAGCATATGTTTATTGAAATTCGATTAAAACTCAAAATTCGATCTAGATCTGAAAGTGGTTTTAGCAGTAATTGTCTATAAACTAGATAATTTGTATATATTGAAAACATAACATGAAAATAAACTTTTCAAATTATTATTCAATATCAAGAATATGGTTTAAAATTATTTAAAATTAATCAATAACATTTATAAAATACATAACTATATTACATTCAAAATAAACTCAATGAATATTCACTCAATAATAAAATCGACTAATGAAATTTTATCACCAATTTACGAATCTGTCGAATCATTTATGAATTTCACTTTCAAATTCGAATGCACATTTGCATTCGACCTATGTCGGTTACCGTTTTTTGTCAGCGGACATTCGCGTTTATAATACACGAAAACTATACAGACATCTACGTGACAATCTGCGGCTGCCACGTGGTTTTTTAGTGGACGTTTTACACGTTGTCGTGATCGGCGCCATTGACACCGGTCGTAAATCAAGGATACGCGTGCGGACGCCCCTTGACACACTTTCGACAATTTATTGCTTCCTTTTCAAGGACGGGTGAAGTTCAATGGAAGCGAGGACATTGTGGAGTCGAACTCACGTTCGAAAATATCGAATTGTCCCGGAAAATTCTGGCCGTTTCCATAATCTCGCTTGCATATTCGTGCTGTGTAATCTAGTTTATGTTTTCCACAATTGCTGCTTTATGAGTTCTTTTGTCGAATGTAAATGGCTTCTGTTTGAAATGGAGACTTTGAAAAATGCTTGCGTAAATAAAATCAGTTCGAAAACAAACGATAATCTTCACGAATTTATTAATGAGATTGGAAGTGGAATCGTTTTCGTGTTTGTTTTTTCGAATTTTATCGGTGCTTTTAAAATTTGGTACTATCGAATGCTCTTTGTTCGTGTTTATTGAAGTTTTAAATAAAGATAATTTTAAATGTTGTGTTAATGTGATTTTTTTATTAATCATTGATCGATCAAACGATGTATAAATTATTGAAATAAAAAAGATATAAAATTGAATTTAGTGATGTTTATCTATATTTTTATAATATTGTGCAAATTATCGAAATCTGAATTCTTCTACAGTATTAATTTTCTTCTACAACAAGAATATGTTGTAATCGTATTGAAAAAGTGAGTATATATTTATTTCATGAAAATGCTGTATTATTGCACAAAATTTGATATTATTTGCACAATAATCCAAATTCGCAACAAGAAATTATTTCAAATCTTGGATTTATGACAATATTTAAATTAAAACAATCTCATCTTTATATTCATAAATTTTATTAGGTGGTTAGAATAGTAATACTCTTAATATTTTTCTTTTCGAGATTTATTCATTCAACGTGATTGAATGTGACTGTGAGTGATGATTCACGAGGCTAAATATTTTTACTACACATGTGATTTTTAAAATTTGAAATTTCAGTTTTATGACTGCACCATCATGGAATAAAGATATAGGTACATTTGTCATCCTTTTTCCAGATCCTATACCGTAAAATTTTCATACGAAAAAGCTCGATATTTTCAATATAACTGATCACTTAAAAAACGACTGCTGATTTACTTACCTAAGAAAATCACATTACTGACAATAAGCAATGGGAAAATTCAGCAAATACATTTCCAGACGATGTTTACAACACGATTCCAACGTAGGGGAGGCATACAAAAACAAATATAAATACACGATCCGTGACATCGCATGCGTTGCGATGCCACGAGGCAAACATTTACACGACAAACACAACTACGCAGACACAACACTAAAATCAGCCGAACCGTCAATATTTCAAACAATCAAACAATAATACGTCACGTTGTAAAGATGGCCGTTAAAGCACCGTTAAAGCGTCCGGACGAGAGGTGCGTTAATAATGTCGTAAGAGCGAATCGACAATTAAAACGATGTTTACGAGCGTACAAATTTTATCGATCGTATAAGTTATGTTTTATTGTTTGCGGTTCTTCTCGGCGATTATGTAAAGGAAGAAATCACCTCGTGTGTGGATTGTAGTGTGATCTAACCCTCCGGCGGCCATTTATGCGGCGATTTCGAAGCGGCCTTAAAAGTTTATAGTCGACATAAATGCGGGCATTTATCACCCCCGGGGGCGTTTACGGCGACTTTGCCGACACATAACGGGACAATCGATCCCGGGACTCTTTATTTATTTTCAATCGGACGCGTAAGTGTGGTGCGGTCGTTAAAACGGCGTTAATTTCGCTTTCGGAGTGATGCTTTAGCTCCTGACAGGTGTTGCAGGTTTCATAAGGTGGCGGATGTTTGATGTATTGTTTGTGGTTAGAGTTTTCGCTTGGGGGAATTTTACGACCTTTGAATGGGCTTTCACTCAGCGGATTCTCGGTTTTGATTGGTTTTTATGTTAAAAAAAATTTGATGGTTCTCTCGTATGTATACAATTTTTTTTTATTGTAAGTATTAATTGGTACGTTTAGCTTTAATCATAATCGATTAAGTTTGATATTATTTATTTTACGATATTACGAAAAGAAATCGGTGGTGATAATTATAATATGGGTAATCAAATGAAATATCTTTGCGCAAGAGTTGAAAAAAATACAATGTGGCTATGTGTATTTTTCGGTATAATTTTTGATGGAAAATTATCACAATCATCAGAGATGATGTTATAAAAAATGTTACAATTTTTTTTTCATTTCTTATTCCAATTATAGGAATCTATCCAAACAAAATTCAATATCTAAATTAACTTTTATCATAAATTTTCATTTATTTTTTCGGAATAATACAATCAGTGAGTTTAAAATACCAAATTTACAACCGACGAAACATCGAGTCGAAAAAAAAAACACGATTCAGATAACAATCTCACGCACGCAATCGAACATACAACACACCTGAAATCCGAAAAAAACCCGGGAACATATTTCTCCGAGATAACACACAGCATTATGTTAATTTCGAGCCGAGCGGCACCCTTCTATTCCTCGAGATGCAGCTTCGAGCGATGGCCGCCGCCGTGGCCACACCCTCGGCGCCGATTGCGCAATCTGATTGGGCAACGGATGCAAATGGCGGCCGCGCGCGAATGGCCGCCGGCCAATCGCGGGCCGCGGCCAACATGGCCTCGTCGCGTTCCGATTTGAAATGCACGCAGATGGCGTGCTCCGGTCGGATCGCACGCGAGTCCACGAGACAGAGACGGCGAAGTGGAAAACGGCGGCCATGGGGTTGGCGATGGCGATGGTTGCGTTGGAAACGGGCTCTCTTGCTCTTTCTTGGTCGTAGTTTGCGCGGATTTCTATAGGGGCGCTGCTTTTTAAATTTGACTTACGAGATTTTTTGAGTTTGGATTTCGGTTTTTTTTTATAGTAAAATTTTGGTTTAGTCTATCGATTTTTATTAGTTCGTTTTTTGTTTTTTGTTGAATTTTCTAATCATTTTTTTTTATTGTCATTTTGTGCAAATTCAGAAATTGTGGGTATATTAGTGATTTTGTTTTATATAAAAAAAATCAAATTATAAAAATTTAGAGACACTTTTTACATTTATGATGACATCAAAAGATTCAATTTCATGATCAAGATTCTTGCATTCAATATTGATGATAGCTATAACATATTTATTTAATAGTTTATTCTAAGAAATTATTAAATGTTTTCAACAAATATTAATTTTCAATTCAGTTATATTGTTTATATGAAATTTCTTAAATATTTGTGAAAAAAAATTCGGCCTATCTAGTCGTCAATATTTGAATTTTACTTTGTATCTATTTGAAACAGTTAATGAAATCCATGGAATTGTAATAATCTTTCTTATTAATGAGATTTGAATAATTTATTAGAAATTTCTGCTTATAAATGTTTGAAAGTGATTGCTAATAAGAACAAAACTAATTGACATTCCTATAAGCTTTAGTATGAACTCTTGTATTTATGATTTTGATTCTGCAAACAAGTTCAGTTATTAGTTACATTGTATACATACATAACATAATAGAAACGAAATAAATTCTCTTATTTAATTGCGTAACATTAATATTACAAAACTGTATCATAGCAAATTATCATTTTCAATAAACTTTTAAACTTATGACTCCCGATCGTTGATTTTCAACCGTTATGATTTGTAATTTATAGGCTATATACAAAATTTATTTGCCATTTCTAAATGGAGTTCCTCTTTGAACAGAACATTGCTTAATCAATCTTATTGACTTTGTATCTGCTCGTATACAATTTGGATTGAATTTGCCAAATAAACAAAAGTTTCCGTTGAACGATACAACTAAAGAGCCTTTATTTCTAAGCAAATGTGAACGTTGTCTGTGAAATGTAAAGGAAGCTCATATCTAAACAAATAAAAATACACACTGGTTTATTTTTGTGTACATCAGCTGTTTATTTATGTCGGCACAATCCTTGACATCTCCACAGCACACTTTGACTGCTCAATAAATAATCTTGAGATGAATAAAACACATTACGCGCCATAATTTTGTCGTAAAACGTTTGTAATGGTTAACATTGCCCGCCTTTATAGACAATATAATTTTCATCTCGGAAAAATGTACAATAAAACAAATTTATAATCTTTTAAAATGTATAATTGTATATCTTTTCGCAACACTTCAAAACAAAACTAAAAACATAGCGCATAAATTTAATTAAATGTTCGTGTTTATTTTTCGATTATATCTCGAAATGAAATTAACAATCTTACGAACTTTTGAATTTCATACTAATGTTACATAAACTAAAATCCGGTCAAAATAAACACACAATTCAAATTTTTTTATAAAACAGAAATAAAATGTGTAATATATAATTCATGATTCATAGCAATAATAATACACCCTACGTTTTATTTGAATAGTTCACAAAACTGTGGCGTTGCATACGAAAAAAAACGAGGGACAAAACAATTGAATGTTGTAACCCATCGATCCCTAACTTTCTCTTTTTCAACCTTTTATTTTTTTATGCGGAAGTCTGCTCATAATAAGGTTTTATCTATGGGGTAACTTTCTCTTCTACCTTTACGATCCTTAGCTTCGTACACTTGCGCAATACACGATTAACTTTTTACCTGCATACCTCGTATTTCATTCTGAAACTAAATAGATTTCTTTACAGTTGGAAATTTTTAATGGAAATAGTATAAAAAGTATGAAACGTGAATGAAATGCTCAACCATAATTAACATACTAAAATGCTTCAAATTTTCATAAATATTCGTATATTATATGATTTCAAATATTTCACTTCAGATACGTACAAATTCATACACACGAATATGTATTGTATTCAATATGTGAATGTGTGAGCGGTTCTTATTGATCCCGAGTCAGTAACCTCACTATATGTGATGCTAGAACCTGAAATTTCAAACCTCTCTCAATTCTGTCCACTATCTAGATTTAATTCAACGAAATTTTCTATTCAAATTTCTTTTTAAATCAGTTGAAAGCCAATTCCACGATATATACAATGAATTGAATGCATAACGAGTACAAATATTTTCATGAACACTTGAAATTTAATATGAATATATAAATCATGCAGTATCAAAGTTTATCAGATTGAATTTAAACCGTGCCCAATATTCATTCGTTCAATACGAATTTATATAAAAAAATGAATGTCTTGATTTTCACCAAGTTATGTACCAAATTTTATTTTTTCTCACACACCTATATCTAAAAATATATTTATTTTTGAAATACGAAAATGCTT
>JAOXNN020000017.1:722541-752447 GCA_028571205.2 Hydropsyche betteni
ACACATTTATTCTGATTTTATATGAACGGAAATAAATATCGATTGCGCAATCTTTTCAAATGTCTTTTTCAGAGTAAATAAAGTGGATAGTGAAGATATGAAAAATTTCGTCTTTTCCATTGGATCGAAATGGAAAAAGAATTGAAATTATCGTTCAATTTCAAGCGGCACTTTCAAATATCTCGAAAATGATCTCGGTACTTTTCCCATCACGCATCAAGTGTTATTTTTATGTCTCCATCGCATCGTCGAATCACAGTTTTCGAATTACATACATTCAATACCTTCCCATTATTTCTTGGATTAAAGCCATTACAGTACTATCTGAGCACAATCATTTCGAAAATGGAAAAAATCGATGAAAAAGACGAAAACCACACAAAACAATTATCATTATGCAATCTCAATATTTTCGGAAAAAACCGGAATGATAATGACATACCAATTCCGTTAATCTACATCGCCTTTTAAAATGCAAATTTTACGAAACGAACAACGAAATATTCTCAATTCGAACGATATCAAAATTAAATTCGAAATATAAAGTCGATTCGGGGTTATCGCAAATCACTTTACCCTCGGCCGCAAACCCAATAATTTAAGTTCAATATGCACACGTCCATACATTTATTTACCTTTTTTCACATTATCTTTGAGACCGCTCTACCGATTCGCTGCGCAAAAAGTTGTTGGGTCGCATAAAAATTACAAATAATTGCCGGAATCGCGCTAAATTACGAATCTTTTCGTCGTATAAATTCGCCACGTTATCTCTCAGTGGGCCGGATCGCGTTCGGCTCGGTTATCACCTCTTACATTTTATTGGTACACTGTATTCTTGTTTAGCTCCCCGAGGACGAAGAGGACTTTCCCCGTTGCGAAAATGTACATTTTCGTACGCAGGACCGGGTTTAGGGGTGTGGGCAAACAATGGAATCCGAAAGGGCGGCACTATTGGGGGAATTTCGCACAAAAACTAACTTATGTTCGATATTGTTAGTAAGCTTTATATTTAAATGAATATTAGCATTGTTCAGACATCTGAAACCATTTTCTGATTCGGGAATGTTCGAGTTCTGAGTGCGCGTCGGAATTAAAGTCGACAAAGGACGAGTTCCTTTTGAAATTTCGTGACAATAAAATTACCGCACATGCCCTGTTATTTTCGCATTATGCGAGAAAGCTCGAGTAAGTGTGCACGGCACGTGTGCAAATTATGCATTTAACTGCAAAGCGGGCAATTAGAATTTGCATATAAGAAACAACTCGCATTTCGCCCTGAATTATTGCTCTTTAATGCTTGTACCGCGCGACAAGAACGTCGGGAAGCTCTTTAATAATATTTCAAAATTATATACGCGCATTTTTTTATCAGAATAATGCACGAAAATAAAAGTTGTTGAGTGCGTTCGCGAGTTTAATAAATTCTCGACGTTGTTTACCCACCGGGTGTAAGGATTTGAAACGTCAAAAATTTAAATTCAATTTAGCCGAACAAATAAGACGCCGTGGCGGAGCTGGAGATAAAAACCTGGAGGGTTGTGAAAGTGCACGATTCAAAATTGCTAAAATTTCGCAAAACGTACGAAGGTAAGAAGACAATGTGAAGAAAAAAATGCGAATCTTCGCAAACTGTTCGAATAAAGCTGAAAGTCGTCTCCGCCCGCCGTTCCCACCTCCCATCAAGATTGGGGAGGGTCTTGTTTCAGAATTTTCCAACAATAGTTTTCACAATCTCGTCTAGGTTGTAGGGAATTTCGAGATTTTATCTAGAATAAATAAGACGAGACAATTAAATGGCGGCGTTATATATAAAATGTTTTTTTTTGTTGGTGTTTTTGTGCTTTCGAATGAAAATCTGGGTCTAATTTAATAACATTATTCAAGCGATTCTTGGCAAAGAAAAAATAAATATATCATCCGCGTCTTCTAGTGCCTGTTTTATAGCCGAGAATATAGCCCATAAATTACGACTAAAATAAATGTTAAGCGGATATAAACATAGTGATCCATCTGTATAAATTTGGATATCTAAAACAAATTTTATTTTGAAATATAAGCCTGGACATAATAGGTGTTAAAATTAAAACTTGAAATATAAATATTTTCATAAAAATGCAATATTTCCTAAGCACTTAATAAGTAAATATTTGAACGTGACGCGTTTATTAAAAAAGGTTATGTACCACTGACATTCATTATAAGAAATGTAATATTCAACATGGAATTTGCTAAAGGTCCTGCCAACCTCCCACGATGTTCTTATATAAAATCAATACTGAATTAAAAACTGCATTAAAAATTCAACATGCAAGCAAATGCAGCATGCAATGACTTCTTCCACTCGACCGATGCGCATTGTGCGATCCTTCATTTATGCATTATATATTAAAATATTAATATATTCTCACCGTACACTTGCAGAAGGAATTGGCAAAAGTTTTTTCGCTTTTCGTTCTTTCTCAGTAATTTATTTTTAGCGAAAGCGTTGAGGGTGGCTTGAGCCGACGCTGCTTCCTTATCGAAGGTAAAATTGCTTTTGTGCGGAGGAAATCAGAAAAGGGATACTCTCACCCCCCTCAAGAGTAATCTCGAGACGAAGAGACCTTCACATTTTCATCCCCGGATATTTTGGAGCCGGGAGAAACCTTAGACCACCCTCGGCTAATATTAAACGCATTTATGCTGGACGATTTTTACCTTCGACCTCTGCCTCCTATGGATTCTACTCTCCACTTTTCCATTTTCTTTTTGCTTTAATAACGCTTCAATGAACCATAAAAATTATCTATATTAAAAAATCCCCGGATATGAAAAATATTTAATTCGTCTTTGAAAGTATGAGAATCTTAGAAAAATCAATACATTCAGAAAGCTTTACATGTGACCAGTTTTTTCGTTCGCCTTCTCAACTTTCTAATTCCGTCCTCGTCGTATCATATGTAGTGTCGAGTCAACGCGTTGCATTCGTACTAATAAAAATTATTTTCAATTTATAATTTATATAATACAACTTATACAATACGCGGTATAATGAACAAAACAAATACGCAATGCATGTAATACGAATCGTGAGATATGATCGATATTTCCATCATTTTCGTCTAGAGCTACAGCCGAGCTAAATTTATAGCGGCCATCGAGGGGTTATAGGAAAACGACTTTGCGAACATTCGAAACGACCACGCCGTATTATAGTTTTTGGCTTTTGTGCTCACACCGGAGCCTCGCATAACTTACATACACACATCCCATTTAATATGGCCGGCTTCGGTACGTGGCACCCACGGCACAGGCAGATAAGTAGACAGGTGTAAATACACGTATGTATCACGGTACCATTTGCCGGGTATGGTACATAGTAAATGTACCGCGGTAAGGGCAGGGCCGTGTTTTAGATATTCCGAATTCTAAGCATAAACTTCTCGTTTTATAGGAGCGAGTATCGGCGGGCCACGTATCGGAATCTCGCCCGTTTTTTTTCTTTTCGCAGGGTTGGTTCGTGCTATTGGAAAATTGCATGTAAAATTTATGGGTGTGTGCGTGTTTTGAAATGAAGGGTGGTTGGCATTGAAATGGGGAATTTCATTAGATTATAATAGGAATTATATGTAAATTGCGCAAAGGATGCTTTTGCGTTTAGATGACGCTGTGGTATATTAAAAATTATGTAAAAAATTTCTTTGATATTACAAACTAATTAAAATTAATTTAAGTGATGCGAATTTGATGATTTGTGTTTATATGCGGGAAAATTAATATAATTTTATTATTGTTATTATTATTGGCATAGTATCAATTTGATTAGTTTTACTAACATTAAAAAAATATTATATTAGTATTAAAATTATATATCCATTATCCAAATGTTATCGAGGATATTGAATTCGTCGAAATTACCATACAAGATGTCCGCCGTAATGGCGTCAAGCATCACATTTTCATTATGGTTTCGGATTCGACCATTAATCTAGTCAAGTTCGACGACATCGTTTCGAATGTAAATCGTCTAAAAGCCAAACGAAAAAAAAATCAGAATCGAAGAGAGAACGTAAAAAATGTGAGATTGCATAAATCAAACCGTCCGTATTAAATTAACGCGCCCTCGGAAAATAAAGTGAAATAATCGGCGTTTCGGCCGAATTAATGCAAATTTTATTCAACCGAAAAAGCGCATGCTGCCGTTTTATTATTTTATTATTATTTTTTCTTATTTTTTCCGCCCAGGCGACCACAAAACATTTTTCGCACGCCGGACAGGGTCGGAACGAGGGAGGCGGGCCAAATAAAACAATGATGAAAAAGAAAACAACAGCGTACACGTACATAAATACGAATACAGTATACGAACGGACAAAAAAATATTTTACAAGCGTAAATTTCAACTCGAGGGCAAAGCAGTCATATTCCAGCGCGGCGTTGTATTCCGTATATTATTATATACGTGTGTAGCCCATGTACCAGCACCAGTACTACCCTCGAATAAAATCTCCCCCGTTGCCTCTACGTACAAAAAGTGAGCAAGATAGCGGTGGTGTGCTGCGGTAGAGCCCGTGTACCGAAACCTCGAAGACCTCGCCATTTTCATTTGAAGATACGAAAAATCTACCTACGCAAGATCTCTATTCCCTAACCGCCCCTTCGGCGAGGATTCCCGGGAATTCGTGGTGGAGGCGTCGGTCCGAAACCACCCCATCTCCTCAGGAGAAGAAATTTTTCTACCCCTCTTGCACAGCCGGTGGAGGTGAATTTCTTTCGTTGGCCCTCGAATAAATAAACATCAAGAAATGGCCGCTGCCTGTTTCTCGAGAGTGCCTTGCGCTAATTATTCCCGGCCCGAGTTTCGACCGTAATTAAATTGGAAAGGAACGGTGCGACACCTTGGACGGTGGTTTGTTTTATAAAATATTTCCATATTAAAAAAAAACTAATCTGAGATTTTGAATTAAAATATTATATTAATATCGATAAATTTTGATGTATAAACAATGATGAAAGATCTCGGAGATTTTAATTGAAAATACCGATTGATACAATTTGTAGTGATGAAAATTGTTGAGTGTTAAAATTGCATGAATAATGCAACTTAGTTAGACCTTGAAATTGAACTTGCAATAAATAATGAATATTTTCAGAGCTATAGAATGATTCGAGTGCGCAAGTCAATAAATTGTGCAACTAATACGAGGCGGCAAGTTGCCTCAAAGAATGGACATGATTTACAGCTTATTCGATAGTAACAACTTCAGAAATGCATAATTTTATTATATCTTTTTTTACATTGTTGAAATAGAGTTTGAATGTCGTGTACCTGCTCACGTACTCTTTTTCAGTCTCTAACTACCAGAAAAGAGAAAGTTGGTTTAGTTTCCACGAAGGGTTATGAGATACAATGCGTATTGTAGTTACATAAATAAGGAAGCGTCACGGTATCCAAATTATCCTTGAAAAACGAAATCGTCTATACGCAAACATCGTTAACACTTTCTATAAAATCATAATAGTCTCACCATAGAACGAACGCGCGTTTCAAAAACGATCGATACTCATTGACGATGTTCGTATTACAAGTTTATTGTTATCGTTATTAATTTTGAATATTTATAAGGCATGTTAACAGCATTATGCAAATAATATTGCGCAAACGTTCCCTTATATGAGAGTCTGTAATACGATATTAGAGGGCAAAGTGATTTAAATTGTCGGAACTGGACGTTATTCAATATATTCAATTTTAAATTAGACATATTTTCTTTTTGGTACATTCTATCTAACGAAAAAATTCGATTGAATGAAGGGAGCATCGTATTGTACATTCAATACTTCAATATTCGAAATAAGCTACAATGATGGACCCTCAAGGACACATGTTGTCGTTTATTATTTTATCAAAAGATCGCTCTCTGGAAAGAACGGCAAAAGATGTGCCCTTATTTGTACACGTTGTCCTCGATGGGAATTCATAATGAATCGACAGCTGAAAGCAATCTTGATATTCAAATATTGTAGCTAGTGCCTGCCTACTGCATGCGCCATTTTGGTAACAAGGAAAACTTCAAAATAGATCCAATAAACAACGTGGTAAATGATAAAATACATGCGATTCATATGAAACGGCATGTTTTGCTTTCGTTTCGGTCATGTGTTAAAACAATAAAATCATGGCGATGCGATAAAATCTAGAAATTTATTTTTTGACATTCACCCCGGCCTTGTTAGTTTTGAATTGTGTTTTTAGAATGAAAATGTTCAATGACATAATTTAGCTAATCTATTCAAAATTATGAAATAGAAAAATTCATTTTTATAATTTTATGATTTTATAATTCAAATAAAATTTTTAACATCGCGTTACCGAATCAATTTCGATGAATTATAGTTTCATGCGTTTTAACCTTGACTAAATAACGTAGTTTATATACAAAATTTATAGAAAAACTTTTTTTATTACCCAGAGTATGTAATGCCGTTTACAATTATGAAAATATCTCGTTATAACGAAATAAATTACGCATGCTTTTCGAATTCTTTCCACACGAATTTAAAAAATTTAGAAAAAATACACACATACGCAATTCTTTCAAGTTTTAATTCGAAAACAACAAACGAAAAAAATCTGATATGCGACAGGGGGTCCGACTGCCTCGCGCGTAAATCGTACGTTAAATTTATGTAATCGTCGACTGCCATTCATTAAATAATAAGATTCATATCTGAAATGGTTTTATTAAATTAAAAAATACTTTTAAAAAACGGGAAAAAATTCGTTCTCCTCCAAAATGGGCGTTCGACGCGCGCCGCTGATCAAGAACACCGAATCGGGCAAAACGCCGACTTTCCGAACCCTTTTTCTGAAAATTTTCACGTATATTATAAAGGAGAGGCTCTATTTAAAAATTTGCACATACACCAGGATACATATGACTGAATTTTCGAAGATGGGAAGCCATCACCATCTAGTGTGGCGCCAGAGCGTGCTTAGCATTCCGAGCGGCAAGGGTACGTTCGGTTCGAAGACTTTCCTTCGATTACGAACATTCAACTTTTCATAGTGGCGACTGATATATGCACACACACACGCGCTGGATATATACAGAGTTGTCGAGTTAGTTATGCATTCAGCCCGGGTCGCCCTTCAGACGACAAACTTGCACAACCCCGATACATTTATATATGCGCCGACTTTAAAAACTACACCCCCGAGTCTTTTTTCTTTCAGCGTGAAAGTAAATTTGAAAAATAATATTTCGCATGAGGGAAAATTCGAGATGCTTGCATGTCTCCGTGATGTTTTTTATATGTGTTATATTTTTGAATTGGCGGGTGTGGTAGGTAGGTATGTGTATTTTTTAATGTTTCGGTCGGAGCTTTCGAATTTACTAAAATCGCTTTTGGAATGGTAAATATTTAAAAATGGTATTTGTGTTAATCGTTTACGCGTGAATGAGAAATATTGGAAATTTATACATTTATTTATAAAATTAAACGATCACAATTTTTTAAAAGAAACATTACTAATTTTATCAATACCGCTTATGTTAAAATTTTATTTTTCTATATAAAGTTTATATTATATAATTTAAAATCCTATTTCAATTCATTGATAATCTGATAATATAAATTCATTCGTTTCGCATCAATCGACACATCACCTGTCCAATACCAATCAATAGCACATTATAAATTCCACATTGAATAAAAAAAAAACCACATACACATACTCGAGCCCCAAATAATATAATCTCAACAACAAAAATTCTTTTGTATATCAGAAAAATAAGAGTACATTTTAATGACGCAGGCATTTTTGTTTTTCTGTCACTCATTGACATCTTACTCGTGTAAGAGATAATTTTACGGCCTATAAAGAAGTAAGACTCGAAATCATCGCTCACCCCTAACGACCGTAAAAAATGTTTATTGGTACTCAGATGATTTTTTTCCCAAAGAGACCGAATTAGCTTTTATCACTTCACGAACGTCACTCAACAAAAAAATGTTTGTTTATCTCCGAGTTTTTAGCTCATGACACCTTCAGATACCCGCAATATCGCAGTCTCTAAAAAACGTTTGTTTATATAAAAAGCGAAACTCCACGTGTCGTAAATCAAACGTCACTCTTCCCATGGTTTGTTGGACTATCACGAATTTACGATTTGTTCCCGCCACCAGTTAGAAGACAATAAAATGACGTGGAAAGGAGGCGCCGCCGTGAGGTAAGGAAAGGTCAGTTTTACAACGGCTCCGATACCTTTTTTTCAGCAATAAAATGAAGTAGCTTTTATGGCGCAATTTGGTTGTTAATGCGGCAATACCTTTGTTGTTAAATTACAATATAAAATGATGATAAAAGCGTTTTATGCGCGCGCGTGGGACGCGAGCCACCGTTCCTGCGTTAGAAGAGACTTACAACTTCATTATTTCGGAGCGATTGCATTTATTTATTATTGTTTTTGTTTTTTTTTTCTTCGCGTTTTATGTTTATTTCTTTTCGTTTTATCGTTTATTATTAGGTTCGTGCAACGTTCAATTTTATGCGTATTCAAGTGGTCCGTTTATGAATTGGGAGTTTTACGTGCACTTTTACGGCGTGTACCTACATTTTTATGCATGCTTTATTTATATTGCAACGTTTCAATCATTAAATCGAATTTTATTTTGTTTCAGGAATTCATGACGTCTTTCTGCGAATTTTCGAAAGGATATGTTCACAGGCGAGTAGACTTTTGTATTTAATTTTTTTATTGAATGAAAATGTTGATGTTTGAATATTAAAATATTTTAAACTGTTAAAATTGACGGTTTTGACAATTTGAATATAACACGATTGATATTATAAGATAATCGGCTATATTCGAACAGTTAGATTTTGGAAACTTGAATAGTTTTCACCTTATTTAACATTAAATTGTTCTTTTAATGATTCTATTATCGTAAACATCACGTTAAAAATTTATTTATCTATAATATTTTACAATAATAAAAATGTCGAAAAATTATTTTGATAAAAAACGTCAAGCTTGATTTTAGCAAAATAAAAATAAAAACAAGTAGCATTTATTGATAAAAGATAAAAGCATCATTATAAAGAACATGAAAAATTACTGAAAGATCATATTTGCATACTTGATTCGAGTCGTTGAAATTTATTAGTATAAGACGACAACAAAATTGCAAAAAAAAACTTAAATCTTCCAAGTATCCGATATGATACATACGATGTTGAAAGAATATTTTTATTTCAAAAACAAAAGGAGACCATCGAGATTTATACATGTACAATTTAGATTCTAATAAGATTTTTTTTTACATACTACATTTTTACATACTAGTACATACTAGTACTATTTACATTTTTTACATACTAGTTTATGAATATCAGATTTAGTTAAAAAAAATCGGTAATCCTTTAGATGAATAAATTATTTATAGACATATTTTCCTTTTAACGCGAATAAAAATGCAATATAAGTACTTAAAATGAGTTTTTTAACTTCATGCATACGTAAGTACGTAAAATATGTTTTTTTTAACAAATTTCGCGTGTAATTTGGAGATTATATTTATCAATATTCAACCATATCTTAAGGAGTTTTGGGTTCACATATTGCACAGAAGCACTAAACTGAAAAACTAAAAAAACTAAACTAAAAACTAAACTATTGACTGTAAAAACTAAAAACTAAACTGTTAACTGTAAAATCTAAAAACTGTCAAATATAACCTTTCTTCAACATGTGCACATACAAAGTACGCCCGAAATTATAATAGTTAAGAATCCTAATTTGCAGACTTATAATGGATAAAAAGTGTGAATTAAGTCTATTAAAAAAAATGATTCAAACACCTATTTAATTAAACACGTATTAATGCATTTTTATCTATTAAAATAAAATTTTCTATAAACAATTTAACCATTTAAACAAAAATTCTCTAATCCAGCGAAGGAAAGACCAACGACGATTTCATTCTAAAATTTCGCAAATCTACTCACGAAAAAAAATCCAATTTACATTCTCAATTCCGTCCAAGAAAAATAATCCGAAATAGAATACACTCCCATACACCCAAACACATAAAATAATTCAAAACGAAAGGGGTTCTTAAAACGGAACGAAAATAGTCCCGCGCGGCTCCATGTTGAACGGAGAGCGCGGGCCGGTCGCCATGGCAACGATCCCGTGACGAGTACAATACGCGGACGTACTCCGCGCACGTCTATTGGTCTCTCTCACACCAATGGCAGATCGATAATGGCGCGCGTGTCGCTCGTATGCCGGCGCAGTGCGGCGTCTCGGTCGCACTCGTGGGGCTGTGGTATAGTGTGTCTCGCTTTTGTTTGAATCGCGGGCGAGAGTGTGTGAGTGTGCAATGAGAAAAGGTCAAAACCGGAACAGGTTCCCGGGGTGTGTTTCTTTCTCGATTTGTATCGGGTGGCTAGAATGGTCGGAGCGCCAACTTGCTAAAATTTGATGATTAATTTTTTAATTGTCGTTTTTGGAAAAAAAAAATTATATGTATTTTTTTTGTTTTGGAATGTTTGAATATGTGTTCGTGTATGAAAAAGTTTGTGAAAACTTATAAGAATTTTATGCGTCTGCGAATTCTAATTAAGAAAATATGAAGAAAATTATAAGTTTTAATTTTATTAGAATTAATTTCTTATTGGATTAAAGTTTGGAATATTCTTAGCACCATGCATAATACTTGCTTTACTTTCTTATAGGAATGTAAAATATTCTCACTAGATGGAATTCTAACTGGTTTCATTAATGTGGCAGAACATCTGACTGGTTAACCAGTGTGGAGTATTTTATTAGGCTTATATGTAAAATTTTATTCGGTACATACAATTGCTAATAAGATTAATTTTTGATTTATGATCAAAAAATATTTCTATATTTTATTTAATTCGTTAAAATATCTATTATATTTATATATATTCTAGATTCTTAGACTTACCAATTCGAAAATCTTTTCAGAAGATGGTGTATAAATATTGTTTCAAAAATCTTTTTTAAATTTTAAACTTATCTTAGAAAATCTCTTTGACGAGATGTCAAGGTTTTGATAAAACTTATATTTTAATAAAATTTGTAATATGGGCATTTTCATTTTTGTACTCAATTCAATATATTTCTCAGATTTCAAAATTTATATGATTTATATAGCACTTCAATACTTACTTTTGTATTTATCTTAATTTTCAATGGACCAATATCACACTCGGCTGTCAAAAATATCTGACGTCTCTCAGACCGATTACCACCCTGAAAAACATATGACTGCTAATCACATTGTTGATTCAATGTTTACAATCATGACATTGTCATAATTATGTTTACATGTAAACATCAACACGTGAGACTTTTTACTCATTAACACGAATAAACTAAGCGAAATGCCGGTTCAAACTTACAACTACATAAAATAAAATTCGAGTCTTTGATAATATTTATTTTGAGACTTCGACAAAATACATGGTACATCATGCGGACAAACATCACATTTACATCGCCAGAAGACCGAAGAGCCGAGATGACACCCACGCAGAAAAGTACCATCTTCTGTTACGTATACTGAAGGTATACCGGAAAGATAAGCACTCAGGATACATTCAGTATACGTACAGAAAGTGCTACGCTCTCGACGGCGGCGGCGACCAGCATCTGAAACACAAACGCGACGAGTCAAAATCCGAAATCAACACGAAACGAAAATCGATCAAAACGAAGCGACGCTGCGTGAAACTTTGACGTTTACCGCAGAGTCATCTAGCGGCGCCGCGGCGCAAACGCACACCGAAAAAACGCTGCGCTTCCCCAAACGTGTTCCGCGGCCGGCATCGAAAATGCGTCTTTTCTTATAAAACCGAGCCGAGGATGGACTTGAGGATGCGTTGGATGAGCCTCGAGGCGGCTTTGTGATGAAGCGTGCGGCGTCGTCCGGCGTCCGGGGGCGTCTGCGGGTCTGGCGGCGTCGCGGCGCCCCCGCCAAGGGCCCTCCGCCCCCGGGCCCCCGGCCCCCGCCGGGGCCCCGCCCACCGGGACAGGGGGCTCTCTTCTCGTAGGCGAGCGGGACAGCTCGCTCGCTCCCTCGTGTCCCGAGCTACCCCCGAAAACGGAAAGCCACCCTTTCGATAGGGTAGCCTGGTAATGTGCGGCGGTCGGGGCTGTGAAAAAATCACGATTTTTGATAAGGCGGGTGGCGGAGGTTGGATAGTGGCGGGTTTTGGATCCGAGTTTTTGAATTTTTGGATGTTCGCCTGTGTGCGGTGGTGAGAGTCGAAAGGAAATTGTGAATTTTGATGTCGTTCGAGTGTTGGGTTGCGTGTTGTTGATTGCGGATTTTAGGGGTGGTTTTTATGTGTATTTATATATATATTTTTTATAGTAAGAGTCGAATTAAAATTAAAAATTTGAATGCAATTTGTGTATGAGTTTGAAAATAATGGATAATAATTAGAGTAATAGATTTAAGGGTTAATTTTGTATGCACTGTTATACAGGGATTTGTTTAAATCATTTATAGTTCTAAGAGATAAAAGAAAATTTTGTTTCAATTTGATTCATGTTAGTGATGGGTATTGAATAAGATGTGATTTTGTTATGTATGATATTGAAATTTTTTGGAAATGGATTTTAAGGATGATTTTGTATCATAGAACAGAATATTTCCGATATAATATGTAGTAGTAAGATTTTATTATAGTGTTTTATTGATAATTAAATTTGTATGAGATTAAAAATTACTTTATAATAAATTATTGAAAATTTTTAAGTATCACGTGACTTTCAAATTTGTATCGTTTTGTATTTATAATATGACGATTTATAAATTAAACATTTGATTCAATGAAAACCCCCAAAAAATATGAAATCTGTTTTTTCCTTAAATTCCATTTTAGGTACTAAAATATCCTTTGAAATCTTATAAATTTCACATGGCATATCCAAACATTACATTTAAAATACAATCAAAAAATAAATAAAAATATAAAATGCTGAAAGAAATGTTGTATTGAATTTCAATAGCTTATAATTTTCAAAAATAGGTTGTTTTTCATTGCAAAAGCTCGTTTACATTGTAGGTCTTTTAGTAAGTTATAAAATTGTGAAAATAACATACCTTTATAGCATTTTCCTTGTAATAAATGTATTTTAAAATTTTATCTTATGATGCGATAAAATTTGTGCACGAAAGATTGTTTCCTCGTCGTAGGCGTCTGAAACGTATTTGATATAACAATTAATAATCATACATAAGAACAATCGAAGCAATTAAAAATATACTTAATTACGTACGTTATGATATACTTAATACACGTTAGGATATTTCATTTTTATATCCGCCGCCGTACATAAATTCCAACTCCGAAAATTTTCCTTATTTTTCAAAACATAAATAATTCACGAAAATATCATAAATTGAATAATTTTCAAACAGCTTAAAAATTCACAGAATAATTATGCACATAATCATAATAGATGAATCAGCTGACAATTCTTATTGGAAAATCCGCATTGAATTAATGCGAAATCCGTTTCGAATTATTAACTGTGTTATACAACATCGTAAATAAACTATAAAAACGCGCACTATTCACGAGAACTATTTATTTAATCTAACTGCGATCTAAAGCAGAATATTACTAATTAAACAGTTATATGGTAATTCAAGCAAACACTTACGAGCGCACTAAAAATTAAATTGCAGAACGGACACCGCCGCGAAAATTTAATTTATGCACATATAAATTAAATAACGATTCGGAAGACGATCAAAAAAATACATAATGCGCAATTACCTTTTAATAATGCAGTATTTCTATGCAATTTCGATGCGTCGCATTAGCGGCCGACGCATACCGACATCCGCCATTTTATACGCCTATATTTTCACGAAAATCACATCACCCGATTTGCACTGAATATTTTCGACGATTTGCACCGTTTTGTATGTATTACAATTATTATTTTCGTATAAGAAAATGGGCTTTTTTGTGAAAGTGCAGCTGCCGTCGGCGTTCGCGTGCCACCCCTACAAAAGCCTGCACCCGAATGATGCACATTTTTGGCAGGATGCATTATTTTTTTCTTATGCACATACACACACGCATATTAAAAATTCTATATGGGGTGGGTATGTGCAACGATGCACCACCGGGCAAGATTAATGCATTGTTGTTAGAGAGGCGTATGCGTTTCCGACCGTTCAATTTTCGAACCCTCCCGTTTTTACAATCGGGCTACACTTCAATGGCTGCCGTTTTGAGAGAATTTTATTTTCGAAATTCAAAATGTTTAACGTTGGTTTTTACTCGGTCGGAGATCGTGACGTGTGTTTCTGTAATAAATCAACTGTCGCTTTTTATCGTTTCGACCGTTAATTATGGTTTTGGTTTTATCAATTGTTTTTATTTTAATTAGTGTTTTGTGATATGATGTGGGGTCAATAATATATATTTGTAGCGAAAATATGCATTTTGTTGTTTATTTGTTCAATTAAAATTCATGCGATTTGATCGCTGGTTATTTATCGAATAAAAATATAATTTTATGGGTACTTAAAATTATTTAAATTTATATTGAAACAGTAACATGATTTGCACAATAATCTTATTTCAAACGGTGTAAAACATGCATGATATTTTTAAGATAAATCGTAATTTTTATTTAAATATATATCAGTTTTTTTCAATGTACCTAATATAAAATTAATTTCAGTGCCCTGTTATTTTATATGAAATTTAATACCAGATTATCATTTTCAAAACTTGTTAAAGAAATTATTATCATAATTGAATACACAAGAATACTCATGATAGTTTCAATTTTCTATTATATTATAATACATACAACAAACATTTTTATTTAAAAATTTTCAAACAAAAACCAATAAACGAAACACACGACCAATCGAATCGACCCGAAAAAAAACCACCAAAAATTCGAATCTTTGGAAAACGCTCATACGCTCCACAAACACATGGGCATGTACAATCAGTACGTGTGCATTTCCAGTCTGAATCTTTTTTGAAGGCGGTATATATTGTTTTTTATGCGTTATCGGGTGTGTGTGCACGTGAGTCGTATTTTACAACCGAGACAGTAAAGAAAGGGGGTGATATTCTAACCGCAAACCATCGTTTTTATTGGTCGACATCTAACTGTTATTTTATGCGCACGTTCGCATTTTTTTGCCCCGACCCATATATACCTCATCCTTTTAATTTCACGGTCTTATTTATCAAAAATGAAACGGATTCGGAGCTCCGAGTGCGGCTGGGATCGTATAAACGTGGACGTTTTGTTTTTGGGTTAACAAGGCCATGGAAATGCTCGATTCATCTTTGATATTTTAATTTGGATCACGTAACTGAGTTATGGCGTCACTCGTTCGCTCGTTTTATATGCGGAAATATTCTAGGCATTTAAAAAAAAGTTCCACGCCGAAATAAAACGGGGAGGAAAAGCGGCTGTTGAACTTGTGTACAAATTAAGGCATTCGAGTCTCTTCAGCGACGCATTATGGTCTCATTTGAATTCTCCACTAATCGATTTCTTCATTTATACCTACTTTATAAATGCGTGCAAAAAATCGCATTAATTTAATCTGTATTTCTTCTTTTTAGTAAAGTTTTCGTTATCGTTCTATTTTATGATTCCAATAAGAATTTCAGTTTTTTTTTTGTTTATTGTCGAAATATTTTAAGTTTGTAATTATTGCTATGTGTTTATTATTTTGTTAAAAAAGATAAGCTTCAACGCGATTATAAAACTCAAGTTTACAAATACACATTGATTTTTATGTGCATTCTATATTACAAATTAGTAGAAATAAAATACATTTTAGTGCATATAGTATACAAAATTCACATTTAATTTAATTAATACTATATAGCAATATTGTAACAATAATTTTTCATACTACAATTTCTTCGATTACAATTTGATACAAATGAATATTTATATGTATAGCCTCCGGAATACATAATTTTCCCGACACCAATTTTTTCAATTGAACATTTGCGCAAACCGATGCAGAATTTTCGCACATTTTCCCTCGAAATACCCTCCTAACCCGACCACTCATCGACATTTGACAACCGCTGATCTGGCTCAGGCGAACAATGAAAACACCACCTATACGCGCAATATACATACAATAAACGAAATTTGAAACGTGAATAGGTATGTGTCTTTGAGCGTCCTACGGCTCGAAAGGTTAGGGACCGCTGGCCCGAGTCTGCCTAGAGAGGGACCCGTCCTTTGGCGTCTCTTTCTGGATTATCAAACCGAAAAGGCCAGAGGGGAACAGACTCATATGTCCATCCCTCTCGGCCCGGGCTGGTCACACGGGGAGTGCGTGAGGATGTACGAGCCGGTTACCATTTAGTAGAATTATGGTGTTTGTGTGTGCGAGACTGTGTCTGACTTATGCCTCACTGGCACTGCTTTGAAATTCAGAATGGTGAAAGTCGGCGAGAAGTCGCGGAAATGTCGCGGAAAAGTCGCCGGGGAAACCGATCGATTCTGAATGATGGGATTGTGTAATTGCTGTGGGCGGATGTTGTATGAGGTCGATGGTTGCTTTAGAGGTCGATTATGCAAAATGGTTATGTGTGCATTGATGAATGATTAAATTGATTTGAATGAATCGGTAATCAATTTTTAAAAGGAGTGCGTATAATGATTACGGAAAAATTGAGAATGAAATTTTTAATTGTTTTCTTTTATGAATCAAATTTGATCGTTGTAGAAACCCATCGAAATATTCATCCAATACATATAAATTGTATCTAATTGTAAGAAATATAAAATTGTTTTGGTAACAAAGAATACGCAAAATAACGATAAAACTTATAATATGTTTTTAATATATTTTAAAACGATAAAGAGCACGTTAAAAGGTCAAATTTATACTTTAATAATCGACGTTTTTATATTTTATTTTTAGCATCGATTATGCTAATACGCACATAAAACGAATTTTGCGTACTCAATTATGATAAACAAATCAACGAAACATGCGATATGAATATTTCTATGCGTTTTTAATATATTAAATTCCGTGAAGCGAACGTGCTGGAATTTAAAGCCGTGCCAGTATGTTTCTGTCATTTTAGATTGAACGATGTCCTTGTCCTTGGTTCTAGTCAGTTGTGGTCTCAGTACGAAGGTCAACGTCCCTATTTGATAACATTTCTAAACAGCCAAGTGTTGTAGCAAGTTTTTAATTGCTCGATAAACAGTTTTCGACTCCGATAAACTAACAATTACCACAATGAAGACATAAAAACGCGTTTGATTGCAAAATAATGTGTTTGCGTTCAATGATTATATTTAAAAAATAATAATTATCAATAGATATGAAACATAAAAAACATTATCATATTCGTTACATTTTAATCAAAAAACTTTTCTAGAGGTAAAGACGATAATGACGTCTAATCTTCGGAACTGGACAATAATACGATTTGACACATAAAAATGTATATTTATTTCGGTACTCTGTATCACTGAATTTTAGCATATAAAATAAATAAACGGATACAGTAGGCTCCCATTCAATAGAACGATAGATATTGAAAATTGTATAGCTTTTTTGTCATGAAAAATAAGAGCAGACCCATTCTTTACGTGAGAAAACTTCATTTTTTTCCAACAACCCACACATCGATCGAAAAAAATACATTTTCTTATCAGAATTCCGCCGAACCGTAGACGATCATCTCGGCAAAATAACCGACGCCATAACCGTCGCAATAACCGCGGAACTCGTCCGGAAAACGATTCCCTTAATGGTAATACGATGTTTTCGTCTGGCCAATGAACATCATTACCCGACCATTATAAACAAAACGCGCGACGAAAGGCCATCGACACCCGACACATATAAATAAACAGAAGCACCTGAAAGAAACGTCTTGAATGGAACGGAACGGAGAGCGGCTATATTTACCCATAGCAGAGAGAATCGTTCGGGACCGTAAAGAGCATACACACGAGCAGGGCTAAGAATCGACAATGCCCGAGGATGAGGCCAAGGATGAGGCCGTGGATGAGGCCGCAGAGAAGCTAGCAGCAATTAGATAGTCCATTTTATGTAGTGTGCTGACTTAGTCGGTGGGGCCCTGTCGACAGGCCGGGGGAGCAGCCCCCCGGGAGGCTGCGCCCCCGTCGACCACTAGAATTTATCGCGATGTCGTTCATACACTGGCATATATGCTGGTATACGTGTGTGTGTCTAGTAATGCCAGTACACAGGGTGTTCCGGATGGCGTATGTATGGTCACGTATCTCGATTTAAGAAAGTGTACGTAGGTGTGTACGGTTATGTGGATACGAAAATCAGGTACCCGGTTCGAGGGCCGATAGGTGTATTATGTGTATTGCGGGATCGATTTTTATGTGTGTTGAATTGAATTTAATGTTGCGAAAAATTTGCGTATTACATAATAGCGTAATGGGGGATCGCGTACTTGTAATCTCTTACATATCTATTATGGTATGTAAAATTACCGGTTGAACGGCACCGTTTCCTACAAGGCTTTATCTTTTCAAATGTCGTTTGTCACACTAGCGATATTTGTTATGTGAATTATGTATTATATTTCTTTTATAATTTTTAGTAATTTGTATAAACGCCTATCTATTTTGTTCTACTTGTTAAATAATTTTATGTTGGCTATCAATTTTATTTGTATTTACTGTGATCGATATTGTATTGAGCTAGTAAGCGATTTAAATATCAATTTTTTGTTCGATTCTTGAGATATTATTTATTTTTCGAAACAAAATTTAAAATAATATTTGAATGTGTTTATTTGGATTCAGATGAAAATTATTTTATGATGATCCACTAATACAATCACATTGATATAAAAATGAATGATTGAAATTATGTTTAGTTTTCGCATTGAAGATAAATGTAATGTAAAAAAAATAATTGTTTAAAATAGAAAAGAGAAAACCTTGAGCACGTTCCATCTATTAATAAGAAAACGTTTTACGTTTTCCAATGTTTTTCATCTGCAACATCTATTTTTTCCTCAAGCGTCTGCATTCTTGCACTTTTGCAATGCATTGGACTTTCTCCTGTGACTTATATACTACATACACGTTTTCTTTTCCCGTTAAATTGTTGACATTTCATTAAATTTCGCGAAAAGAACATTTGCGACCCATAAAATTATTTTGGTGGTATTACCTCTTCTTTTTTTCTCCGCCGTTCATGTCCGATTTTAACGTCGAAGATAATTCAAAGAGAGCACTTACCACGCCGTTTGAATCGACAATAAATAACTTTAACGGCCCGTTTGACTCCATCTTCGTTCTGGCAATCGTTACGTTTTTCTTTCGGTGCCGAAAGTGAAAAGTGTCATACTAAAAATTAATAATCGGTTGCGAATTTAATACAAAACTACCATGCAGCTGTTGCAGAATAAGTCGAGTGCAATATACTTCGATAAATTACATTGTTTCAATTGGAATGAAATCGTTAATAAATTTCAATTTATCATTGAAAATATATACTATTTATATTAAATGGTTACAAAGTTATATTTGCAAAAGAATTCTAGAAAGATATGAGTATAGATTCTTCAATTGAAATAATGTACTTTTACCAATATTTGAAATTGTTGAACTGAAAAAAAGACTTAAATAAATTTTAAATTTTATCGATTGAGTTACCATATGATATTCTAGAAGGCAACATATGTTTTTATTTGACTGAAATGAAACATTTTGTTTGGACTCTAAATTCTAATTTTTTCCTATTTTTATGTAATACAATTTCAATGATATTAGATATTAGATACTTTTATCAAAGTAGATAATCTAGAAAAGTGTATCCAAATATAATATTATAGATACTGGTACTCCTTACTATGAGAAATTTTGAATCTAATAAAATATTTATATTTATAATACATTATATATAATATAAATTTATATTTATAAAAATAAATGTTTTTCATAATTTTTAATTTTTTTTTATTAAAAAATCCATTGTTTTATTTTGAAATGCTTTGATTTTCAGAGTAAAATTTTATTTATTTTTATTTAAATTTGATCTGTCTTACTCTTTCATTAAAACATACCAATAATATTTCATATAATCAACATTTTTTTCATACATAATTCTTCATCTCTCATCTCCGCCTATTCACGAGATGAAAACGCTCACACACTCAAAACCACCCATCGCCGACGACAAATTCAAATTTAGCGACACGCAAAGCAAACACAAGCACCATCTAATATGTGGGTACTGCTTTGTGCAATGTCGAGTTCATTTTTTTCATTTCGAAGTGGAAATAAAACAGTTTTGTTATCTGTAGTCGGGCGCGGCGCGAAAGCAAAAAGCCGACCGAACGCGCGCGCTCGCATATAAGCCGAGCAATAAAGTCTACGGTTCTACGGTTTCACTATCTACAATTTTATTTTCAGACGCGTATAAAAACTATTATGCGAGTGTGCGTCGCTTACGAGGGCTAACCTATTGTCTTCGGAAGGGCCCCCAGAGCCGAGGGGCCGGGACCCAGATGATCAACGGTTCTCGATACGATCCTCTCCCTTTGTGTGAATCGGGTTATATAATTTTATGAAATGTTCATTTTTTTGATGGAATCGGAAGTTTTCGTGATGGTTGTTGGCGTTTAAGTTGGTGCTATATTATCGGTTTCGATGAATTATTAATGTGAAAGCTCGTATATTAGATCGTATTGATTCAAAATCGGTTTAACCCTAGACCAAAGATCAAAGAATCAGTTTTTTTTAATTGGTATTTTTAGAAGAATTTATCCTTGATATGAGATTTTAAATATACCTTATGAAGGGTTTATGTGTTGAAAAAGTTCAACGACCACTGGGACCGGATTCAAAAGCCAAGCCCAACTTGAACAACAACGGTACGGTAACAAGCCGTTCCGAATCGACTCCATATCGTGCGAATATGAAATTATTTAAATTTATCGAGCTTAGTGTAATCCATTTGCTATTTTATATGCGCCGACGACGATGTATGACATTTTATTATGCGCATCAAATGCAAGTACGTACTCTTCATAATGCGAACACGGGTAGCTTTTTCTTAGCACGATACCGAATCTGTCACAATATTCGTATAGTATTCCATCGACGAGGCATTTAAAAACATCTGCGTGTTCATATATTATGTCTGAATCCGATATTTGAACCTTTCGTACAATGTACAGAGTTTACGTATGCGTGAAACGCGTACGACGTCACAGTACAATTTTCACCGGTTTAAGTGACCGATCGATACTTCCGTAATGTCGTCATCTTAACCTTTCTAGTCCGGAATACGGTCGTTCAGAACAGAAGCGGCTCTCATCTTAATATTTTTACGGTCTCTTATAATTTTATGTGAAAAAAATGCGATTTTGCGAACGATCCCATTATAATATATAGGAGAGCGCAATCGCATCGCGCTGTGGCACAAAGTCTCTCCTTCTCTGTCGCGAAACTTCAATTTCATATAAAGAATAATAGAATTTTTCCTACGCCGAAAATGAAATTTCACCAAGTATGTAGTATTGACCAAGAATGTCACAGTATCGCAGTTTTCCCTTTTTTAATCAAAAGCTCGATTCAATTTAGTTTAGAGGAAGGGATATCCGTTCCGCGGGAGGATATGTGCATTTTCGCTCTATTTCTTTTTTTTCTGGTCCGCCGAATGAAAAGGAAAATTCCAACATCCTTTCTGTGCGAAAAAAGTTTATTTTTTATCATAATAAAATCGTCGTATAAAATTGAACGTGCACCAAGCGAGCTCGTTTAAAATTGATACGATTAATTAGTTCAACCTTTCACGTCAAAAAATATACCCAGATATATTTTATTAGTATGCACGCTACACTGGCTAAATCGAATATGTAAATTTTTCATCAAAACAGTCATAAAAAATATAATTTGCACGTTGAATCAGTCTCGTAATTCATACGAAAAAACCGGAACATTTCTCGAACACATAAAAATCGGACTAATCGGGTCGTTTCGTTCTCGCCACACCAAAAGAAACTAGCTCAATAATATTTTAATAGCTTTCACATCACGAAATTTGAAAGTCTATCAAACAACCGTTCGCTGGAGTTTTATTGCGACGATAAATAACGCGGCATTTTAACCAAATGAAACGACGTTAATTAAGCGAATCCATTTCAAAGCACTCTACTTATCAGATCGTGATTTTCGACCGCACATTAATGGATTTTTAGAACGATACATTGTATTTTGTAAAATATTATTTATACGCGCGGAAAATTCGAATTCAAAAGTGTGTTATGGGCGATGATATGTGTGACACGTACCACAGTATTGAGAATGGGGCTAACTTTAAGGGTGAGGGTTGGCGTATAATACAGTCTAATATTGTAAGCGTAGATATGAGCATCTGCATTCAGTTTGTTGGAGCTATATTTTTATCTGATCCTCGTTGGAAAATTCAAATAAAAATGCAAATTTTCTCGCCGGCTTTTCCTCCCGGTCGGCGCACCAGAGCCCCCGTTGGCTACACTTGTTTGCATAAAATGCTTACCGCGTGTACATTTTAAAATACAGCCTCTTCTTGTGTTACATATTCTGGAGAGTCGTGTTGAATTTATTTTTCGCATTTTAACACGCCCCTAAATTTTCTCACATAATTGCGAAAATTTTCTTATATTTCTAATACTATTTATTTTCAAATTATAACCGAAACTAGGAGTTCTATCGAAATGTATATCAACGCATGTAGACTTATTAAATTTTTGAAATAAAATTCTTGAAAAATCAGCGAAAGCTCGACCGCTTTAAGCTCCGCGCGACTATAAAAGCGGTGTGCGTCGGAAAATATTAATTTATATGGTAATTACGAAAGGTAATTTTATATTTTTTTATGTTGCCATCTAAATAGGAATCTTTACAGCTTGAGAACGGTTGATACCCTTTCCAAAAAAAGGATCCTTTCTGAACTTGTCCTATTGTGGATGAGTAGAGTTTTCGGTATCTTCTTCTCTGTCTCTTAAGTTCTATACGTATGTATAAAAGTTTGCGAATAATAGGTACGTACGACACAGTGATTCTCCGTTTCCAAAACTTTCGCGGAATAAATTTTTATCGCTTAGAAAAAAAATCGGGCATTAAAGCAATGGAATATTTTTTTGCGAAAATTATGTTTACGCAGTATGAATCCTAATTCTAAGCGTGACAGTTTGACCCGAATACACGAGGTCACTTATAGTGGCCGGTAATAAATCGCAAATGGGTCCACCATAAAGTATATACTGTCTCAGCAATGGAAAAAAGCTAGGTTTTATATCGAGATTCGCAAATGAAAGGCGGAGAGAAATTTTATCCGTCGTGATTGATGAGCGCTTACAACAAATGCAAGAGGGAATTTACAGAATCGTAAAACTCTTGGTAAACAAGCGGTGACACATACATACGTCTGCTACATCATGTAAGCATGAACAAATTTTATTTTTATACTTGAGAAAATTCAATACATACAACCGAACATTTTCAATATACTCACATGCACGAATACACAGAATATAAAAAAGAATTTTCGCCAAAATTTTCAAGAATATGATTCAAAATTATTTTTTAATAAAAAAAATAATTTAATTCGATCATGTGACTGAACAATAACGAAAATTAACAAGACACAATCGGCACCTACCATCGCGACTTGTTCATTCCGCAACAGCCCCGAACGACCATACGGCGAAATTAAACGGTCGCCACCCGGGCCAGGACCTTTGGGAAGCTTCGTTTGGAAATCACAGGTAGCCGGCATCATTGCAGGGGAATCCCACCCCCTGAAATCGCCCCTGCGGAGCCAGTATCCCTGATAGGGAGGACGTGAGGCCGATACCAAAACCGTCTGCTCGTAGTGTGGGATTAAGAGCCGCTCGGCACGGCCCAAAGAATACACAATTAGGTTACCGTTCAGGTGGTCCTCACACTCCTCGGAGACTTGCCCCTTTCCGGGATCGTCTCCTCCCGCAGGATATCCGGGGACCTCAATATTTGCGTATTTGTACGCACCTTAAGTCAACGCACGCACACAACCGCCCCCAGATCACGGGATAAGCTCTTTAATTTAAAAATTTCCTCCCGCTCGCCGGCCCGTTTTCTCCTTTTCTCGTCCTACGCCACTTTCCCTTTCACTTTCTGTGTAGGTTTTCTGCTTTTTTCTTGCTTTTTTTATTTGCAAAATAAGCAAACAAGCCCTCATGTTGGGCCGTACGAGCGGAACGTTCGCAATCTCGCGCAGCGTTTTCTTCCTATTGCGAGCTGACGCAATAAATAGACCTATTTGCAGTAGACAAATTCATTTTTGATTAAATCTGGATCGGATGTTATTCAGAAACACTAATGAAAATGTAAATCCTATACATTGCAACACACTATGCAATTCATAAAGCACTTACATTTGTACAATATTCAATTCATTTATATTTACGAAGCAATCAATGTTGTATTATCTTACAACAAAAATATTTACGTAAAAAAAATCGTGTTTTGATTTTCCTTTTTTTGTATAGATTGACTTTACATTTCATCAATATACAAAACATTTTGATTATAATGAAGTATCAAAATAAATTGTACATATTTCAAAATTGCCTTACAAATTCTTACAAAAAAATCTATTATGAGATCAAATTTATTAGACGTTCGTCCCACATCCAAAAGCTTCACACACCTCTCATTCTTTTCCATTCATACGAACACTTTGGCTTTTTTTTAAATCACCGAATGGATACAGTTGTGCATCTCTGCATAAATTTTTTTCGCAAGTTAATGCATTGTTTACGTTACGGCCATCGACGAATCGAGCCATTAGCAATAAAACGCTTCGTATCGACAATTTAGAATCGTCTTACGAGCGATTCGTACATCGGCACAATCGCTCTCCGTTTCGAATAAGAGAATGAACATATTTTACGATTGTGATTATTAATTTATTCGAAACGTATTTACATATTGATCGCATATGACACATTATTTACGAATTTATTGACGCCAATACATTCAGGCTGATCACTCTTTCTCCCATATACGCCATATTGGAGATTGCGAAAATGTTATTTCGTTGGTGTAAATTGAAATGATTGCGTGTTTTATTCATAAAATGTTTTTTTTTTTCAAGTTGGGTTTTTTTAGCGTTTCCGCAATATAATAATTAAAATTAAATGTCAATTTTATTTGTGCGTGTATCTATCTTGAGGTATAGATGTCGTTATAATCTATGATGTATCAAATTGTTTTTTTATTTTATTAAATAATGTATTTCTTATACGATAAACTATCAATTAATCAAATGAACATTTAAAAAAAATCAAATCAAATATATGAAGGGAATATTTTCAAATAAAAAATATGATTTAGATAATTTTCGCGAAAAACGAAGCCATTTTTCCGCTCGTTTTAATTAACGATTCTGTATTAATCGTTTCCGATCGCACGTGCAGATTTAACAAAAAACTTATCACGTTCGAAAAGTTTTAACCTATTGGGGTGCGTGCCCGGTATAAAGTGCTTTCGCAATAAATAATAAATTTAATTAAAATTCCTGTCGTGGAGTCTTATAACAGTCGCTTCTCGAGATAACCTCGAGTATACGTACAGGGCCGGGTGGTCCACATTTCCCTGGTACAAAACCAGTGGACGGCGTTCGACAGAAAGACCAGCGACTTTGTGACCGAAAATATTCGAGAAATATCGTAAGTATAAACTTGCAACGGAGGTGGATACCTTCCCATACCTTTATGGCTTTTTCCTGTAACTTACAGGAAGTCGAATACGTACGTATATACGCGCATGTTTTTAAATTTCAACAAGTTTCAAATGTTGCAAATTCGTATTCAGAGTTCGAAATTCGATTTATATCTCAAATATTTTAATTTACAAAATTATTTTAAAATCAACCGTTTCGAAATTGAATTAGTATCGGTTGATCTCATTGTTTTATTTTTTTTTTGTATTTGCTTTAATTCGATATAAAATAATCATATTATGATAAGGTGTTAAAATAAGATAAAATTTTTGAACACTTTGTGTAATAAAAAGTCGATATAATTTGTAATGTGGAATTCATGCATATATACTTATGTCTATTGGTCACTGACGAAACTCCTTTTATAACAAATATGTTTTTATGTATATTAAGGCGTCGTAAAAAAGAATAAAAACCTCATTTGAAAGTTTATATTTAAGAGTCTTTTAGGGGCGCCTCTCAAAAAAGGTATAGGATACAGATATAGTGATAATGCGAAACTGTAAAATATATATTCTGAGCGAGTTTCTAAGAGAAGAACGCAGATGGTATCATAAAGGTGAAAAGACGAACCTTGAATAGACGAGTCTGATATACAAATTTGCTTATAAAGGCGTCGATCGATATTTTCAAAATAATACGAAAGCTCCTCTCTATATAAAGAGAGAGAAGAACGCGTTCGGCGTTCGTTTCGCACAATGCGAACACGTATCACTTTATCTTTTATTTTTATTCATTTTTTATATTTTTATTCCGTTGCGTAGACACATTTGTTATATCTAATATCGCAATGAGATGGCATTACGCTTCTATTTGGAAGGTCAATATACGCCGCTCGCTGCGCAAAGACGTTTTAAAGCTACGCGATAATGTCTATTATTTGGAAAAGTCCACTCGTAGGTTGTTTCATTATGTGAAATTGCCTTTGGATTTATTTAAATTTAAATAAAGTACCATCACTGTGCATTTCGACTAGATAATACCCACACAAGAGCGGTGGGCTTGTATTGGTTCGCTTGAGGGCGTAACGAATAGGTACATACATTTCTTATATGCGGTTCACCTTGATCAGGGCTGGGAAATTGTAAAATAACATATTTTAAATATTCGAAAAAAAAAAATCATCGAAATTCGGACAATGTGCTGGATATTTTCGGTAGCCGTCGATCGCAATCTCAGTTAATCGATGGCGGAGAAAACACAGCGGACATATTAATTTGGAGAATTTCATTTTTATTTAATTTCGAGAACAACCGTTAAAACGTTAATTTGCACGTTTGTTTAAGCTCGCAAATATTCGAGCTTAATGAGAGTTGTTTCTTGTTTTGTCCTGGCTTAATTAACCGTGCAATTACGAGGGAATGAAACAAAGTACGTAATTTGATTATAAAAAAATTTGGGCCATGAAAAATGTACAGAATAAACATGGAAAGTATTAATTATACAATATTAAAAATAATGAGTATTTGCAGTAGAATACATAATTTTTCGATTAATATCAAGGTAGCATTTTGCACCTTTCAATGGATAAAATATATATTAAACACTTAAGTATATTGGAACTAAATACATTTAAATTTTCGATTCGATAAAAATATATATTTAAAGTACTTACTTAACATAGTGCATCCGCGATCTTCCCATGCGAAAACACCGTGAATTTCAAAAAGCGCGAATACTTTGCATCGACAAACGCCGAACAAAAGCGAAATAAACGTCGACGGCGACTCGCAAAAAGCGAAAACGAAAAAAAATCGACAAAAATAAAACACTGAAAAACAAGAAAAAAGCGAGATTCAATAGAAACACACAGATAGTGAACGAATAAAATTGTAAGGCGAACTCGACGCGGAGAAAGGGAGGTCTACACGGGACACACAAAGCAGCTCGCCGAATGGTCTTCACGACCAAAGCTAATGGCATTCCATTCTCCGCATCCTGCACTCGGGGTAGTAACTGCCTCTCCTCCCAGCACACATTTCCCATCCCTGGAAACTGCCCTTGGCCACAGTCCCCCGAAGCACGACCTCCTGGCTGTCAACCCCCCAGGTACTGTCCCAGACCTCCGGCCCCACCCCCGAGCTCCCCCTGCACCCGAACAGGGGTGTTCATTGTTGATAATATGCATGCGAGATTGTGAAAACGTGGAGGCAGCCACCAGAAATGTTTATTCATACGCCGAGGGTCGGCCGAATGGCGCCCAATCGCATGATGGAGTATCGCCACGGCCGCATAATGGCCGCGGACCTGCAATTTCCGAAGCTCTGTATAAATTCGATTATTCGCCACGGTCGTGAACGAGGCTTTAACCGTGGTCGAAGCTTTACGTTTGCCGAGGGCGTGTTGCAAATGTGTGTGCTCGTGCAAATGAGTGGGTCGAGTGGTGCGTGCGGTCGGACCGAAGAGTGGCCACGATGCTTATTTCTAATTCGTTTTTGATTGGCGTAATCAACGCTTTTGCATTTTGTAACGAGGTCTTATTGTGAGTTGGGAAATTTTTCGCGTTTGGTCTAATAAGAAAATTCGCAAGGTTTTCCGAGTTTTGAATTACTCACTCGCGTTGTGTTAAAAGTATGACTTTTCGCGAGTTTTCCGAACGCGAATAATTTCATTCGCGCGAAAGCTTTTACCTCTGTAACACTTCTATTATACGAAACAAAGCGAAAAAGCATCTCTACCGTTGATTTTCGAAGGAAAAAATAGTACACTCTCCGAATACGTTTCCACACTTACCGACTGTATTCTTGTCTGCCTTCCTTTTCATCTGTGTCAAGCTACATTTGTGGAACACAGGGACGTAATTTCAGCCCACTTTTTTCGCTGAGTTAACTTTTAATTTGTAATTAGCTTAATCGATATACTTATTTAATCATAATTAATTAAATTTATAATATCATTATCGAACAATATTATTATTTTCGTCGCGTTGTCCTTTTATACAAAGACATTATGTTATTTGAAATATACATGCTTTTTATCTCATCTTGCATATATTTAAGACACATTTATAAATTTTTATATATGTTTATTTATTTTTCTCGAGTCTACGTTGGAATTCTTTGAACCAATTACGGTCCAGTGCAAATTCGAAACAAGAAAACAAGAAGGTTAACGAGCCGGTGGGGATCCTAAAATCTGTATCCAGCGGACTGAAAACGAAATCTTCACTCTGCTGAATTAGGAATAAGCCCTCTTACCTTCACGTCGAACAACTTTGTTAATTAGTTTGTCTCAGGGAATCGTAGAAATCAAACGGCGCCGGAATTTCTAATGAAGTGCAATGTACCTATGCCGCTTATGAATATTGATAGAAGTCGACGCGTTTTTTCAAACGAGTTCCCCTCCATTAAATATCTCATTTATGCCCCAATTAATAACCATTCGTTTCGTATTATCTGTCGTCGGGAACCATTACAGATTTCGAATATGTGAAAAATATTATAATTCAGATAAAGCAAACTGCTTTTACGGTTATTTATCACGAAATCGATTTTATTATTCTTGAAATGAATCATAAGTGTTCACAAAAAATCTTTCGTAACTAGTTCACAAAAAATCTTTCGTAACTATTTCACAAAATGAAGTATTGCTTTATTATTTAAGATATTTAAATATTGAAAAATGGCCAGATTATTGCTAAATAGTTTTCTATAACGGTTGATTTTTATTACATAAAAAAGTCAGTTCAGTATTTGATGCATATTTATATTCCAATCCTTTAACATTTTTTTATGGGCTCGTAAACATCGAAGTATCTGTGAAACGATATTGTCAAGATCGACATATGGCGGATTGTATACTAGCGTAACACACAAGCTATAGAAATTTTAATTCAGAATCTTTTCACAGTTATACCTAAAGTTCTAGGAGGATCTTTTGATTGGTTTATCGTAGAAATCGCCCATAAACGAGCATTTGGTATAAGAGGTGCAAAAAAAGAACATTTCGACAATATTACAATCGATTTTATGACCGTTTCGTACTATTTGACACGTCGTTTTATGGGCCCGCATTTTTTTCTCCCCACTGTTTTTCCTTTTAGTTTTTCCTTCCGACACATAAGTGATTTAGTGGACACGTTCCTCTTTAAAAATGTACGCGTGTACGTTTGT
>JAOXNN020000017.1:753414-809527 GCA_028571205.2 Hydropsyche betteni
CTTTTAGTTTTTCCTTCCGACACATAAGTGATTTAGTGGACACGTTCCTCTTTAAAAATGTACGCGTGTACGTTTGTGACGTTTTTTCGATTTTTCGAAGATGTCGGACTAATCCATAGATGGCTAAACGATAAAGGGTCCACTTTGGCGTATATCACCGATTTTATTACTGAATTATGCACGTCTCCGATCAATGCGGTGGCTTTTTGGGAAATGCCACGCATTTTTTTCGAAAATAAACATACGTAGATAACGTCTGAGATTGATGACGTGAGTTAGAGCCACTCACCTGAAAATATATTATGTTACCGTACTCTTTCGACTCTTGTATTCATATTGTAAATCATTCTGTTGTTGTTTTTTTTTTTAACGTTACGATGAATGCATAATGTAGCGATAACGAGGAAGTACCAATTCGAGACTACTGTCGGATGACGTTAACATATTAAGTGTAATAAAAATCAGTGTAAATTGCGAAAATTTGTGTTAAAAGTTCTCATGAGTTTCTTTCGTTATGCACGTGTAATTTGATAAATGATATTTTCATTTTCATTCATTATTTGAATAAATAATTAATTGAATTAACCAAATAATGATTTATAAAAAAATGATAAATTGTATATAAAATATAGAGTGATATTTTTCTGAAATTAGGGTATTTAAAAATTAAACAATTTTTTTTTCGAAATAATCATCATTGAAAAATTCAAATATTTGCGATCCGAATCGAAATTAAAAAAAAAATTCATATTATTATTCATCAAAATTGTATCATTTGTTGACAAATAAACATAAAAATACCAACATATCTTCAATCAAAAAATAGTACATTTCAGTATCAAAAGATTACGTATTATATTAATAAAAAAATACACGATCTCTTTTTAGATACCATATGGTAACCTTGCGAGTAAAATTATCAAAAAAATTAACCACATTCACCCAACTAGTATACGCGTAAAAAAACAGACCCGACTCCAAACACCACACATGAACTTGAAATCCCCGGTCACCTTCTCGACTAGGAAACCATTAAAATTCAACGCGCATTTAAAAGCCAATTTCGACCATCCACTGCGAAAACTCTCCGAAATTAAAATTCGGCGCTCGCGCCACCGGTTGTGTAACGCAACGTGCGCTTCGAATAAAAATTCGCCATATTACTCCGGGGGCGCCATTACGCAAGCGTATTAATTTGCGGCCCGCGTCCGGCCCCACGTTGGCATAGGTCATAGGAGGCTCGTAGTATTTCATTTGAACGTCACTCGTGTGTGTATCTTTGGCACATTCGCGAAACATGGCGTGCCCGTGCGGTTTATCGCATATGGCCGTACGTAGGACGGAAAAAATGGCGCGAAGGAGAGCGCCGTTTACGACTTGCGACACACCGCGTGATCGTCGTTTGTGTGCTGTATCTGATGCTAAGTGCACGTACGAAAGTGCATACGGGTATGAGGCGAATGCAGTCGGTGTTGTGTGTGGTTGAAAATAACGGTTTTGCGGTCAAGGTGGTAGTTTTGTGCGCGCGATCGATCATAGTAATCGATCGATGGACGTTCGTGATTTTTTTTTAATTTATTCCGTGCGTGATTTATTGAAATTGAAAGTCGATAGACAGTGAAATGATAAATATATGCGTAAAGCTTCATGTTGTGAATATTATTCGATAATATAATAAATCCCCTTACCGAAATACGACTTGGGCTAGCGCGGTAAGGTATAGCCTAGACTGCCGCATTTGTTTGGCAAGGCCTTGTCCTGCAGTGGATAACTATAGGCTGCTAATGATGATGATGATATAATAAATATTAAAATGTTATATTTTAAGTTATGTAAGAAGAAAAATTTTCAAAATATATATTTTTTATTGTGCTTTTTAAAGTATATTCTTTTAATTTCTGGATCAAATTTACACTTTTACTTTAACTTACTAATAAAAGCTTTATTTCAAAAATTTAAAATCAACGTATCGAATTTTAATTATAATATTTGTAATGTTATTAATGAAAAACGGATTATCATTGTATTTTATTTTGCGTCGTAGTAAAAACCACCTGAAATAAGGTGATTATGTTTTGTCTTTTGTTACCTGTATAATAAAAATAGTCGTTTTAGCTATGGTCACGCTAAAATACCGCTTGTTTCGAATATATTTCGACCGGGAACAAATCTCGTACTATTGTGCAAGTAAAGGTTTTTTTCGTTCGTATAACGCTCTATATACATAGATAACACTCTTCCCTAGAAAAAGCACAATTTGGTCCACTGACTCCTTTTACCTGTCTTTTTTCTCGACTTACAAAGCCTCGACAAAAGGTCGTAGAAAAAATGAACGTGAACGCAACTTCACTTCCTTATTGCTCACCCCTTTTACTTTATGTAACCCTTTTTTCTATTCGTTCCAACAATCAGTACGCACGCAACAACGGACAATTGTCGACAATTTTCACGCTTGTCAACCGACCTAAACGAACACAAATTTTCAGCAATGAAATATCGACCATTTAATTAAGCGCAATGAATTCCTGGTGCATCTTATGCAATTTTAATTGTTCAATTTATTCAATTGTCCGTGCGTTTCATACAATCATTTTCTTAAAATGAACCGCACATCAAAAAATTTCAATTGTAACAGAATTTTATTGACCTTGCATTTTGTGTGATCTTGATCTTAGAAGGGACAGAAAATAAACACTTAACATGCGTTTTCGAAATTTCTTTTCCCGACATCTTAACCCACTTTGCTCCCACGCGCGAAGCCGGCTTGACGCGTCTCCGACATATTGAAAAGTGATCCGATCTCTTCGCCGTATTATATAGCAATAATATTTTACGGAAAATACGAAAAGGGATAAGTAGGCAGCAGCGGAGTAGGGAATGGATATGCGGATATGCGAGCATTCGGGCCGAAATTTACATTGAAAATTTCATATGTGAGCCTCGTAGGTGCCCGGGGGCCCCGCACTCAACGACCAGTAACAGCTGCCGCGTTAGCAAACGAAAAGCACTATCTATTTGCAGATTATGAAAGAGAAAATCCAATATGGTCGCTGGTGTGGGGTCCACCCTTCGGGTCTCGGTCGTCTCGGCTATATTAAAATTAGATTCTGGGCGGGTGTGTCTGCCGCGTAGCGTATTTCAAAGAGCGACACATGCACAATATAATATTATTTTACGACTCGGATTTACAGTCGGCTGAAACTTCGAAAGAGTTAACTAAGACGTGAGAGGTTTCGCTCGATTTAATTACGACGGAAAGATACATTCGCGTGCGCGATATTTAATCGCATATAAATCCATCAGATAAAATATCGATTGTGACGCGTATACTTCCTCTGTGACTTGTCATATTTTTTTATTATTAAAATGTTTAATGTTTCTATACCCCTGAAATAATCCAAATTGCTTTGCAAGTGCGTATAAGGTCATTTATTATACGGTTAAGTCGAAACACGTTGATTAAACTAAAGTGAGGCAATTTGCTTCTATTATAAAATGCATAGCCTCAAAATACACAGATGTTTAAAAATTAATGTGAATCAAGTAAGTTTATTATTTTGTAGTTGAATCATATCGTATATAAATTATTAAAATATTTGAATGAAGAAAAATCGATTGAAAAAATTATGTAGTTCATCGTATAGTTTATTTGTATAATAGATATTATAGTATAATTCAATTTGTAATGGCTTCGTTGAATACGATTACAAAGTCTATTATATGATATAACTTTGTGATTAAAATAAAATAATTCCAAGCTCTTTTCACGATTCATTTACGAACGTGAATGCACGAATAAATCTTTCACGTGCGGTTGGACACAGTATACATTCAATGTAGACCAACAAAATTACTGAAAAAAAATAAAGGATACAAATCCATTATTAATAGACATCAAGGATAATATCGATTAGCGTTTTAGAAATTTGTCACGATTTTATACGAGGTGTAAATGTCGAATTTTATGAATTGACACATTGAATTGTCACCGCATTTAACATTCAGGTTAAATACAAAATAAATTTTTATTACTTGTTGAAAAAAATGGAAATAACTACGAACGTGTTTTTATTGGCATTTCCGTATAATAAATGTATAAATGAAATAATGAAATTTTATGACGGCGAAAACTTGCACGTACGACTTGAAAAGTATGTTAATAAATTTATTTGAAAAAATTGCACAAGTAAAAAGTAGATTTATGTGGCAAAAGTTTCACGTGCGTGTAAACAAATACGCGTTGCATAACAAATCAGCGACTTTCAACCTTTTCGAACGTGTTTACGATCGTATCGAATATTCAGTGTATAATTTATTAACCTACATTTTTCACAATTTACGATTCAAGATAAGAGCGAATAATGGATTGGCGTTTATTTTTGTAATCGAAAGAATTTTTTTGAATTAAAAAAAAAAGTTAATTTATCATACATTTTTTCAATCTATCGGAAAACACAATGTGTGCAACGTCAACGTGAAATTCAATACTTCACCATATCGATATCAGTTTTTTATACAATATAAACCATTTTATTTAAACCTTCCTAAATCAGAAACCTCAAACGCTGATTCCTGATTCTGAAACCTTTCCTACTGAACATCATTTTTTTGTTCATACCGAAGAAATAACGGCGCAAACTTCTTAACCGCCCGGCGGCGGCAATATGGCCGAACAGCTGACGTTGGGGACGAAAAAAAATTGAATTCTTTGTGTCGGTTTCCCTCCTCGACCCGCCCCTGGACTCGATGGACCCCCGCCCCCGGATTCCCACCCACATTTCCCTTACGGACGCCATATAAGCCTCCTATACCTGTACGATATTACGCGTAGGTATACCTGTGCATCGTGCCGCTATCTTTTTTTACACACGCTTAATACGGTCGTTGTGAAGACGTCGTGTGTGTGTGTTGTTATGAGAAGCTCTCGGGGTGTGTGTGTCCCACAAAATGTCATCAAATCTGATTTTTTCTTTCCCCAGCGGTGGAGTTTTCGCGGCTTCCAGATACGCCTATCGCCTTAAAATTTACGATCCATATCGTTAGAATTATGAGCGCCTCTTTAAAGTGCATCTTAAAATACAATAAAATATATTTTTAAATAAATAATAAAAGATTTAAATGAAAATTTATAAATTTTATACGAAAGCCAAATCTTATCTTCATTAAATGTAGAATTTAGCAGTTATGTTTATGCATAATGCGTCGTCATTTGAACAGGTTTTCCATTCATGAGAAACGATCGAGTCGATGTGTTAATTATTTAGAAAACGATGACGCTTTCATTACGATAAAAAAAAGCGTCGAGACAAAATAAAAAATCATCATACAACGATGAGGGTGAAAAAAGCGACGATGCGGCGCGAGTTGTGAGAGAATGGGCCGATGGCCATTTTATGGGGTTTTTATTGATTATGTTGGAGCGAGTAGTGTTTCGATGAATGTTATACAGTTAGAGGGGTACGTCTAAGGGTGGATGAGAACCCACCCCTGTAAAGCCACCCTTAAAACCGCCCGCCATAACAGCTGAAGCGTTCTCTCCCCGAGCTTTACGCACACAATAAAACACATCAGTCGACTTTGAAAGTTTAATCCGAAACGTTCGAACTATGATTGTTATGCGAATATAAATTCGAATGCGACATTTGATGCGGAATTTTGGAAAATTTATTATTTCGGAGTGCGAATGCTTCGCTTCGGCGAACGTGCGTGTTATCGAATTTTTACGTTTTTCGAATTCGGTTAATTTGATTTTTTTTTTTTTTGAAAATGAAATTGCCGACGTACGTAAGGTTTGCGGTGTATCTGTGCAGAGTAAAAATACGACAGTTTAACACTTAACCGTCCACAGATGAGGTCAGGGGTATCGAACTGTCAAATTGTATATTTAAGTGTGGTTTTTATTCGTTTTTTTACGATCGATACCAAATATTTAAGTATAACATATTGAATACAACTTATAATCTTAACCATATTTTATCATGAATTTATAACGTTTTGATTGAAAAAAGAAACAAAAGTCATTCAATAATTTATTTTTAAAAATCTCAATAGTATAATATAATTAATGCATTTTTTTTTGTTTTAATAATAACTAGGCAATCATTAAATTTATCAACGAATCAAATCTTCAAATTAATCAACCATCTGTAAATAAATAAATCAATATTAGATATAATAAAAAAAATAATAACTTATTAAAAAAAATTATATCAATGAATCCAAATGGAAAATTTCCATATAGAATTTTCCCATTTCGTAGACCCCGTGTTGGGTACAACTGGCTTTTAAAGTGCCGCTACGACGCATGTCGGCTACAATCGACCCACCACGGTCGGCAAACACAACGACCCATAGATTTTATTTGCTTATAAAATTATATTTTACCTTATCAATATGCCCGCGGTTGTTCCCTTTCATTCGGTCACACGTTTTTGCCGAAAACACGCATTAACATTGCCTTCTATTTCGTGTTTATCGCCAGTACCTGCAATTAAAAAATTTCCATTCGTAAAAATGTTGAATTTTCTCTGGTATATTTGTGTATATATTTTTTTTCTTTAAATCGATTTGTATGTGTGCTGCTTTTGAAGTGATTGTTTTGGTGCAACAAAAGAATATTTGAATTGGATATCTATTGTCGAAATTCTATCACAGCGATGAAACGATTTCTATACTTCATTGTTTGAAGATCGAATGCTCGTTAATATAAATAAGAATGGACGAAAATATCCATATTGTATGAAAAGCTACATTGTAAGCTTTTATTGTGGAGCGCAACAAATATTCAACACTTCTAAACGACACGCATACCTAATGGCGTTTCTTAAAACAATACTTTTCCGCTCTTTTTGTTTTATTAAAATTCTTATTTCAGTCTAGAAAATATCATCAAATTATATTTAATAAAAAAATCTATTTGATATTATAAAATGAAATAAAACGAAACAGTCTTAAAATAACACAATCAATCATATCAATCCAAAAGCAAAACACGTTCTACTTGGACGTTTGCCCGGCATTTTAAATTAGATGTGAAAATTATATAACACTCATTTTATTATAGTATACAACTTCAAAATATTGATTCGATCGTATAATGAAACTGAAGTTAATTCAATACTGAAAATTTATTTTCACCTTTGAATATTTAAGTATCGAAATTTTCATAGAATACTACTAAAAATCAAAAATAAATTATATATCCTCGATAAATATTTATATTGTGTATTTTTTTTTTAATTTACACCATTATGAATATAATTATTATTTCTTCACTATATTCAAACGGATTAAAATTCTGTCACGCGAAAATATTAAATATTCAATAGAAAAAATTCGAATATATAAACGACTTATCGATACAATGCACACATAATCGAACACGACCAGAAGTTCGCATCCATTTCATCTTGGCGGCCATCAAACACGTCTTTAACGATCCGATTGTACCGCAGCGGGGACGACGTTTACAAGCGAGTATATCAATTTTAAATTCAATTCTGCGCTAATTCCACAAGATGGCTAGCTCCTCTCCTGCGCCGAATGATTTACACTGGCCATATAAACTCTTAATGGCCGCACTAAACTTAATGTTATGGCCGATAAAAGTTAATCACACTCACCCCCTCGCGGGTCCGCAGAAAGGTCCCGCAACACGCACCCGCGAAATATCCCAGTGGTTTTGTTTTTTGTATGTTTTCATTGCACAATTTCCAAATTTGTTATTTGTTTGAGTTTGAGAGGTGTTGCACTTGAAATGCTGCGTTGATTGAATCGGATCGGGATCGCTTAGGATCGATGAGAGACGCGTACGTGACTGACGTCGATTTCAATTTTCGACATTGTGCAAGCGTCGAGAATGTAAAATGGACTCGGTGTAGGAAAAAAATGGGTATAAACAAAAGTAAAAAGGAAAAAAAAGAATGCGGAAAGGATAAAATGAAAGAATCGACGCGACGTAAACATTTCAAAGATCTCCTGTAAAGGGAAAAAGGACAATGCAAACAATGAAGAAAAAAACCCTTTCCTTGCAACACTCAACCTTCAGTAGAAACGATCGGTTTTACGAGAGGATTCGAAGCGGCTTTTTTCTACTGAAAAAAAGCTCGGCGGTGATTAAAAAGCTTAATTGTAACTCGAAAAGAATTTATCGACGCATAAAATCAACTATTAATATATGAATTATGCACGCGAAATTAAACATAGTCAATATTAAACAATTAGTTTTTCGTATTATACAAAAATTGATAATTTGGCACATCTTAGATTCTTGATTGAAACAATTCGCTTTAAATTCGACGCTAGAAACACTTGTTGTTAGTTAGTGAGTTAGTTAGTTAGTCCCTTTTCGAGCCGGTGTCATTTCGGCGTCGTAAAACATTTTAACCCGAGCAATAAACCAAACCTTCATATCTGACAGTTGTGCAAGCTTACAACCTGGTTATTGGGCTTGCCGAGGTCGTTGCTTTTGTTGCAAATGAACACATAAAAGGACGGTTTGAGGAACTGCCCACCACTTTGCGGAAGGGTTGAATGCGCGCCATTTAAATATTTTCGGGCAGCAAAACAAAACGAACCCTTTCGTTGCATTCACTCTTACATATTTTTATATATTGCCAGTATTATGTAAGGGGTCCTTTCATCGTATTGTCTTTTTGTCGTAGACGACGCATTGACACTACGAAATTTTTGTATCGAATTTTTTTCAGTTCGGACAATGCTTATTGTTTTTTTGAATGGGATTTTTTTACTGTTTCAATTATACTACGTTTTTCGTTTTTAATATTTCAAATTTGTGTTCCATAAACTGTGAATTTCGATTTTACTTAAATTTTCTCGACAGTCTCAGCAACTTATTTATAATTATATTCCTAGTGGGTATTATGAAAAAAAAAACAAATTTATTTGATTTAAACAATAAAATATTTAATTTTTCGATTGTATTTAAATATTGAGTGGCAAATATAAATAATTGAACATTTATTAAGAACTCATTTGAACGGCAAGGCAAGCATTGTTCAATTTTTTTGGTATATTTATAAAATAGTCAAACAATGGGATCATTGAAGGAATATTGATTAAATAAAATTTATTAATTTGCATATTAAATTAACTTAGATAATTTATACAAATGGCTTATTTTTTGATAAAACATTATTATAATAAATCAGTCAATACTTTTTTACAAAACGTTTTCTATTAATAAAAATTTAAAAAAATACACCAAGGAAAACTCGTTTTCGAATATTCACTCGTTTGCTCTCTCATAAAGTATGTGTTATTTCGGAATTTTCGACGCAACACTCGGGACAAAAAACAATTTGCAATTTAAAACAACAGTCATTCGAGAAGAAAACGAAAAAATGTGAGAAAACTCCGCGTATTAATTATTAAACACGTTTTCAAAATTTTTCATAATATCGTAAATTTTATAGACTTTCTTATATTGCGCTATTATAATATAAAATGAATATTACGAAACGACCTCACATCGTTCTCATCGACCATTTTGTATACATTATTCCGATTCCGACGTATTTTATATTTTTACATCGTCATTAAACGATTATTTTCACACGTATAAAACGAAAACAATCCAACATTAAGATTCGGACCCGATAATGTTTTCCATATCGATACTCCCAATTAGACTGAACTGGATCGATTTTTCCAAGTAAAATGGATACTTATGTACATTATAATAACAGTAAATACTAAAATGGACCAGGATCGATCATTTGCTTATATTAAACCCATAAATATTAAACATAGAGAACATTGACGTCTGTTGTATTTTGTGTAGGCAGTGCACTCGGATGCTAATGCAACTATCGCGCAATAAGCTCGCCCGTTTATTGCCTGTCAGTTCGGTAACAATCCGACAATTTATTTATTTATAGGAGAGCACTCGTGTAAAAAGGCTACGTGCGTGTTTTGTGTGTATGTATCTCGTTCAGTATGCGAAATGTGCGTTTTCGAACCGATAAACGTACGCCTCGTTCGAGATTCCTTTTACAGTGGCGTAGCGATTTATGCGACGTAGGAGATATCGGAACGGTTTTGAACGTCGAAGTGTGTATCTAGTTGAATGTAAATTTGATATTTACAGTGATACAATGTAACTCATTTTGTAATCGAATGTAAGTGAATTCAGTGCGCATAAGATATTTGACCTCTTCATCATATGCAACTTGTAAAACTTTTAGTGGGGCGATATGTTTTTATGATATAATAACATGAATAATTTTCTAATTAACGAAGAAGTACTGATATTATATTTTTCGAAATAATTAAATTGTGAGACTAGTGGTATATAATTGCATAAATTTACTGACACATCAAAAAAGTTTAAAGTTCGAACCAACATTTTTCACGAATTTGAACCAGGTATAGGTCAATTGGAATTTGGAACACAAATGGATTGAGAAATTAAACATGTTCAAATTGAAAAATATATATAATGCTTATAAAAGTAAAATTTGATATAAATATAATACATATTCAAATAAACTACTGGTTTCCCTTCCAAATATTATATATTAATCTTTTCCCTATGTATCATACAAATAAATTATTGTAAATTTAAAATTTAGCTATTTAAGGTTATTTTCATATGATATTAATGGGATAAAAATTCAAATCGAATTATTAGTAGAAGAAAATTTACAAATACTAAAAATAAATTTCCCAGCTTAATTTCCATTTCACTATAAAAATTCTAGTAAGATTAATTTCAACCTTATTCGAATCTTTTGCACAAAACCGACTCGTCGAATCGTATCACAAAAAAAATTGGAATTCGTAAAATTTTAATTAAACCACAATCGAGCTTCGACTATCTAACGCCCCGCTTAATGGCGTCGATAAGGCAAAAATGCCGCATTAGACATATAATATGAAATAATGGGGCCCTAAATACCATCACGATAAATGCAACTAATGGTGCATTACAATATGCATTGGTCATCGACGCCATTGTAGGACGAGCGGCTCGTCGGGTTCTTCGCCCCGTCTCGACAAAAGGTGATCGACCCCACTCGGTATCCACGGACAGAAGCGAGTAACCAGCATTTTTCGGTGTCGAAACCCGCCGTTTTTCATATGTGAAAAACTCGTGAATGAGACGCTTTTTATGCGTGCACGCATTCTTCCAATATGGCGCCTTGTTTATTGGTTGAGTTTGGATTCGAACGCGTTGTTGATTCGGGTACGTTCGTATCACAAATCGCATTCGCATATCTGAGTCTCCATATCTAAATAGTTAATTAATTAAATTTATTATTTTAATATTCCATTATGAACAATTGTGGAGGCGCACGCGACGCGTCTTTCACCTGCACCTGCTGCGAGCCTTTTGCTTCAAAAGCGAGTCTCGTTTGCGTTTTTTCTCTTTCGCACTCGTTGTTTTGTTAGTTTGATTTTCTCGTTCTTGTTAGGTCACGATTCGGCTAACAGTGTAACAATCCCGTCTTCTATACTCGATCTCGTTCTAACATTTGCGATTAGGCTACTAACGGAGCCGAGATTGTCAAACTGTTTTTTTCCCTTATTATTTATTTAGACATAAACTTTTTTCTTTGAATATATTTAAAAAAAATCATCATATCAGCCGATAACGTTCATTTTAAAATGAAACGTTTTCGATAATATCAAAAATTAGATATTTTTCCTTATTTCTTTATCATAAAATGGCAAATCTCGAGTGTCTGAATGACCATATTATTATTTTCTACTTGGTTTTAAAGTTATATCAATTAACTGCCTTTTCACATGCTACTGAACATCAACAAAATTTTTAAAACCAGTACTTCTTATTAGATAAAATTTTTGAATCAAATATAAAATATGATATGAATCGTAATAGAAAATTATCTGATTTTTAAGACAGAAAAAAAATCTATTACATAATTCAGATAGTAATCTATTATAATTTCTGACTCACTGATTCAACCAAATCAAAAGCATCGACTTCAATCAATTTAAGCAACACGTAATATTATATAATCAGTAGATGAATGTATTAAAAAAATAATTACAAATGTTAAAAACATTTGTTTTTCAAACTAGTTTAAAAATATAAATCTTATTTAACGTCGCCGATTCAAACCGACTGAATCTATTCATCATGATTTATTTTATTACCGCATAAAACTCGACATCTATTACAAATCAATAAAAAAAAAAACAATCATACACCAAAGCCTGCAAAACACATCGATTACATCGAAAACACGTATTCGATTAAACGCGGAGACGCAATTAGTGCGCAAATACGAATCCCGCTTATGCTAATTTGTATTTCGGACAGGCACTTTGTTTCTCCAAAGAGAGCGCCCATCTTTTTCCCTTCGTTTATTTATTTTTTCTACCGAGAAGGCCTCATTAGATATTCTCCGGACGGCCGCGCACGGCGATTCGCAATTTCTTTTAAGGAATAATTACACGGCTGGCAGACATATTATTATTATTGTCCTTCGGTAATCTTATGGTAATAGTCGCGGAAGTTATCCGCCGCCACCGGGACGGTCCTCCTAGCTGGCTTTTCACGGGATTATTGAACGTGGTCTACATATAAAGCGGACAATGCATTGGCCTCTGCTTCGGGACAAGTGGCTACGTGATGACACGTCATGCTCAAGTAATAAATAAAGTTATAAATTTGTCGGTGAAAATTCGAGAATTGTTTCGGATGAAGTCAGGTTTTTAGTGTTCTATAAAATTGGAATACGATTTCGGATAAGACAATCGGATTGTGCTCGAAGCTAATAAGAAAAATTGTATCCGTTCTAGTTAGATATCGAGAATGTTCTTTTTTTATATTCATATGAGAAATAATTCAATAAAAATGTTAATATTTATTTTGATATTTTTTTTCAAATGAACTAATTATTCATTAATACTAAAATATTTAAAAAAATATCAAGACTCTAGTCATAATATTTTAATTAATTAACTTTCTAAAAGACTTCATATAATATAAAAATCTTCATGAAACCCAATTCTTATTTCACAGATTTAACTGGAATTAAAAAACCAAAATTTGCACAATCTCTACAAATTTCCATAGCCCATGCTTAATTCACAAATTAGAACGTATATTTTTTTCCTTATTTTTCAGGAGCGTAATATGCAACACGCTCGACGTGCATAAATATTTACATATTCATACGCGGTCGTAAAATATTCGGGGGTCGAAATCTCGGAACTAAACCACCCTTATCTTAGTTTGCCATTTTTTCGTCAGATGCTGCTGAACATCCCCAGCAGGGTTGTCCTTTGCTCGGAAAGGGATGAGACTATATAAAAGGGAGGGATGGAGAATTTTCGGCGTGACGTCATAACGCAGAAACATTGCCGCGAAAGTCGTAAAACTCGCTAAAGATTATAGGAATTCTGAATTTTCGCGATACCCTTCCGTACACTTTTATATAATAAAAGATTAAATTGGATTTTCTCGCAAAACATTTAATATCTTAATGAATTCGGGTGGTTTCGCGTTGAAATTGTGCGATTAAATCGTAGAAATAATTTTTGAATTTTAATTTAAACTAATCATCATTTTTATTATATTTTTAATGAATTTAATTTTTAATTTTTTATATTTTAAAATTATTTTTACTTCGTTGAAAGGTTCATGAAAAATCACTCGTTTTATTTTGTTTTCGTTTAGTACCATATCAATTTAATTTTCGATTTTTTTCATTCAACCCAATTCAATTCATTTTTAATTTTCGTGGAATAATACAAATCATGATTAAGTAATTTTTATAAGTTACCTGTTACTTAAGATCAAAATTTTATATATTGAATCAACGTAAGTTTATTATTATAGTTAAAAATAATCAAATTAATTTATAATGGAAAAATGAACAATGTTTTCATTAGATAACTACCATAGTGTTGTATCGAAAAGAAGCTCTTTATAGTTTAAACAATTGAGTGGAATGCAATAAAACTGCACCCCTCTAGACTTGGATGCACCACTGTGTGACGGTTCTGTAGATATCTGTTTTATCTAAAAAGGGGACAGACATTTTGCTAAAAGTTCGCAAACTTCAGACTAGATGCCTCTGTTGGAGTGCCAAATTTGCCGAAAACACACAAGGATTCATTTTTCACAAGGATGAAATGCTCGAATATGTGAATGTAATAAAATACTCCATGAAAGACGTGTTTTCTATTGTGTTGCTCACTATGCATTCTTCGATTTTTATGGTCAAGTTTTTCTCAACACGATTGCATATAAATTCTACGACAAGGTCTTTATTGCATGTGTCGTGTCATTGGGATTCATATAAAGTGCATTCGTGATAGATAATAGCCATGATGAAAATACTAATAGTATTCAGCCCCCATATTAGTATTTTAGAACGAGGTCGTTACATAACATTTTTTCTCCTCGTTAGAATTCGTCTGATAAAACGTTTATATTTGTTCATTCAATAATATTTAGTTGGAATAGATCGTTAACAATTATGACGATTTTAACACTACATAAAATTCAAATTAACTTGCACTATCTAATGCAAATAAGTACACTTTCACGGGACTAATGAAATTATATGCAGAAGTATAAATGCGAAATCAGTCATGTTTTATTAATGATTCTTAAAAATTATGTTACGTTTATAATTTAAAGTAATTATATTTTTTTAATTATCGCACATAGTAAATGGTGTTTATATCCCGTATGAAAATATTATTGTTTTGATTCAATTCGATAAATAAATACACTATATTTCTAATTACCATATTATGAGTATAAAAATTATACTTTCGTGCTGAATTTTTAATATTTTAAAACCTATTAGAATAATCGCAAATGTATCTTATTCACTTATGCATAATAATTAATTAATATGAAATTATCAATGATACTTAGTATATTATTTTACATTTTTTATAACAACCTCAAGTGAAATAAAAATAATTACTACACTACTGTGGCTACGGGATGCGCGCTTTTAAGCGGATAACTGAAAAAGCGTTCGGGGAAATTGCGAATTTTCGGTCAAGGGTCTCCTTCGGAAAAAAAAAAGATTGTTATGCTTAAGCTTCCGACGCTGTTGTGCGGAAATAAAAAAATTCAAAAGAAAAAAAAGTGAAAAAATTGCACGACGACACGTCGTCAAGATAAGCCGAATCGCCGCACCAGGCGAAAACCGAAAAAAGATAGCCGGAAAATTTGTTGGGTTTTTCTATTAAGGCAGCAACCGCACAAGCGAAAAATATTCAAACAACAATTTCAATTTGTTTCCAAATTGGTGCAGACAATAGACAGGGTGGCGAGGCGTTATTACATTACATAACCAGGAGAGAGGATGGTTTCGCGCCACTGGCTCCATTACCGCTATTACGTATTGTGCAACACGCTGTGCTCTCCCCATGGTCCAAAGGAACACGTCTCCACGTCTTTTCCTTGGAAAACTCGGAAAAACCCCGAGGAAAACTCTGCAAGTTACGACCAGTTTTAAGCTGCAGTTGTCGCTTGCAGGTTCCGATGTTAAAATATGAGTTCGTGTCTGCTTTTCCGATCGGTTTTGCAAAACTTTGGATTAATCCGTATATATTTAAATATATAAAAGCATGTTAAGAGTAGACGTTGTAAATAGTAGTTTTTCAAGGATTAATTTGTAGGTGGGGAAAAATAGATTAAGTACGGGTTGATTAGTGGTTTCTTCGAGGCCGAATTCGATTGTGGCGTTTGACGTAATCGCTCTATTTTATCGGATCAATAAAATGGGCTTAAATTGGTCAATTATTTGACCGATCCCAAACTGGGGAGGGTGAGCGGATATTTCATAGACGTCGTTGATTAAATGTGTATTGATACCATGTGAAAATAATTGAATGCTCCTACGTCATATAAGAAAATAGCCATCATTGAATTTCCTTCTTTTTATTAAAATATATTTCACAAATTGATTTTTAGGTCTAAAAAACCAGATTCCTTTCATTCTTGAATTTCCAAAACATAAGCAATAATTCTTACAACCAAATCTTGCGAAGCAGATACAATTCAATCAATCAAAACCGACCAAACCCAAAACCGCACAGTCTTCGACTCCATTATCTCTAGCAATACTCGAATGTCCCATCACGACCATGCGACAAGGGAAGCGTAACGATACAAGCACACACACACACACACACCAAACCACCCTCATCCACACACATACAATATACGCATACGAGAGGCAATATCGAGCCATAGCGAAAAGTCCTCCCGGTCGACTATCGCGAGGTATTATAGGCCCATCGCCCGGGGCCGTAACCGTGGCGTTTTCAGCTTCTGTGAAAGCCTATAAGAGCGCCTCAAATTTAGCGACTTTGGCACCGACAACGGCCCCGGAATGTGCCGGAATGCCTTTACGCGACATTTGAAGGTGTTGTACGTGTGTTGTGCCCGGGGAAGGGGACGCCGGGGTGACCGGGACGCTTTTGTGCAAGAATTGAAATTTCGGCTGTGCATAGGGTGTCTTTCGAGCTTTCGAGAGTGTTGGAGGTCTATGATGCTTTGAGCATGCACTCAAGATGGTGTCGATGATTATTGTTTGTTTGTATGTGGCTGTAGTGAATATTATTTGATATAAATGAGATATTGTATAGAATCAAATATATTTTGAAATGTAAATCCAATTAGATAAGAAAAACAATCAGAGTCGTTCTAAGTATACGTACCGTATCCCAATTAGGACTAACATCAAAATGCAACTAGCGAAACGTTTGGAAATTCGATTAGGCCCCATAACCACATCTAGAGCTCCTAGACAAAGCTCTCATTAAGCTCCACGAATATTTTCGTACAACCCAACATGGCAACATTCACAGACGTATCCGGATCAGCTGCTGACGACTGCGACAATGAAACTTCTCGAACCTTACACCTAACTGCCTCGTTCCACGGAACGACCACCGCTGGAATCCACATATCGCGAAAAAAATCTCGAACACACACACCTGGCGTGAAATTACGCGAGATAGATCCGCACTCACGAGACGGGCATTATTCGAGAATAAAATTTAAACAATGCGTTCATCTTTATCGCAATTCCGCCTTTACGCGTGCAAAATAAAAATCAACCCTCGCCGCCGGGGGGAGGGTGGGTGTGGGTGGGCGTCCGGATTGCCCCAGCCTCCCCTTTCGCTCCCCGCACCCCGGGTTCCCCTTTTTCAACCCTCCCTCCCCCTGGCCGCGGTATTGACTGGCGGCTGCTACACTACTCGTTCGTAGGGGATGAGGCAGGTTCCTATAAGCTCGGCCGGGTCGATTCGGCGTGGATGCGAGCCCGGGAATCTGGATATACCGTTCTGGACCACCACAATGTGGTCGTTATAAAATCAACAGTTGTCAAAAAATCGAAAATGTTGTGTTGAAATGGGAGAGTGTTCGTTGGTTCTTGAATAAAGTCGGGTAGATTATTTGGTAGTGTGTTAGGAAGGCGTTGTTTTACGTAGGTTGCACATGATGATGATTGTGAAATGCGTTCACAATATTCGAATTTCAAAATCTTGGAATAAATTCGTTCCGAAGATACTTGAAGTAATCACATCTTAATCTGATGTTTCTGTATAATATTATTTATATTCCTGTGATCAATTCTAGTTTATATTTCTACATCCACAATAATATTTCTAGCAAGTCATGTAATAAATAAATTAATGCAATCGTTTTTCATTGGTCTGAGATGATTTGTTAGTTAATAATTTTTATATTCTGTTAAAAGAAATTTTTTTAATTTTTTAATATTATAGTATCAGGAAAATCTTTCTGCACTGTATATGTTGTATATTATTCCGATACAAAATCGTTTAAATAAGTATATAGAATGATTGCTCGAATTTAAAATTGTTTACATAATAACATCTGCCTACGATAACAATCAAAAAACTAGTTCATATCAAACTGTTTTCGCGCTGAAATTATCTAAATGTATTGGATTGCAGACTGTAGATTCGATTGTTATCGTCATTATTCAATCAAACGTATGTGACCCAGTTACGTGTACATAGAGTGAGATACATTCAATGGACAAAATAACATGTTTTCGTTTTATTTTTTTTTCACATAACAAATAGAACGTATTATTTGATTCGCACGCAATTGCAGAGTCTGAAATTTACATAAATCATGTCGCAGATTTAAATGTTATGTTAACTAGTGTTATTTGAAGCTCTTAAGTATTGGATAATTCGAATAAAATAGAATTGTACAAAAATTAAATTGTTACACTTTAGCTTGTTGGCAAAATGTTTTTTGAGTTGTGATAAATAATAGAGATGCGATCCAGATGTCGAGGATTTGTCCATCGCGTTGTCAAAGTGGCGATAAAATTATACCTTGGCTCTAACGAATGATTTATCGACAATAAAATCATATAAAGCGTCAATGGTGCGACACTTTTTTTATTTATGAACCATAGACACTCATTTTGCATAATTTGGATTCAAATCCATATGAATGCAAATTCTCGTTTCATTCACTGGTTTGCCTACTCATAGAGAGTAAGATTCTCTTTACAAACAACTCAAGAATTAATGATATCAGAAAGCTTTATCAGATGATTATATCGAAATTAATCTAGTGATTGTAAAACAAGCGTTAAACAATTATCGTGATTTGAAGATGCCTCTCTTAAATTTTACGCAAATTTCATAGCGCAAAAAATGTTAGCCATAAAGTTTTTATTGCTCGTAAACGTATATTTTACGACATTCAAAATGATATTTATTTTTTTATTCACGCTATATTGTCTTCACTAGATTCTCCTTATTTCATTGCATTGATGAATATTTTTGAATGAATTTATATAAATTTTATGATAAAACTTTTTTAATGTTTTCACGCGATACATTAAACGATACGAAGATAAATATTACATTTGCTCTTACATATGCATGAATTCGTTGAATAAATTCAATATTTTGCAATACCATTCAACCTTGAATAAACATTATGTTTTGGATATTGTATTTATTATAAAATTAATACAAAATAATTTGTTTTAATTTTAATTTAATGGCACGAAAGGAGTTAGAGAACGATATGTTCTGTCGGCATACAACATAGCATCCAGCGCAAAAGGTTTCCCTGAGAGCGGGGAAACTGCCTGCCTATCCTGTTTCCGACTGCGTGAAAATTTCATTTTAAAATATTCCTCCAATAAAGCTAAGCACTGATAAGGTTCAGAATGCTGATGTAACAGAATATGTCCATAAGCGCGAAGCCTGATAAGACATTGCTTAGAAGGCTTTCCGCCACGTTTTATAACCCAGATAGCAATTGTACTGAGCAGAAAAAAATATTTTTTATTGCATTAATAAATATTTACGGCACAAACAATGGTGTGCCGTTTTTCAGCGAATTTCGTCCGATGTATTTTTTTTTTATTTTACGAAAAGCTCTTGAAATTTGCGCAGAGTCGAAATTAGTTCCACTAACTTTAGGGTCCGTTGAATAATTTTTTTATTGTCCGTATCAAATCGAAATTAGACGGTAACTTCAGGTATCTGGCCTAGATATATAGCGTAATATGTGTGGCAGAGAAGTAGATAATACGAAAGGAAAGAGAGAGGGTGAAAAATCTTTATTTCAGCCATTTGCCGTGCTGTTCGCGTACAAAAGCTTTCCCTGAACGTCTACGACGGATGAATGGCGCTTTTCGCCAATTTATCCACCCAAAATATTTTATAAATTATCGACGGGAAAATTCTGGATGAATTTTCCTTCGCTGAGGTTTCTCGGATACGATAACGCTGTTCAATTGAGACCTTATAAATATTGAAATTTTTTGGCGCGTTTAAAAATTCAAGTTGAACTCGTTCGGTATGATGAATAAAATAGCCGTTTCCATCGCGAAAATAAATCTCGAACGTTTTATTTCAACGCAAAATCTCGTAAAGTTTTGCATTCTAAATGACTTTTCAGCATTCTTGGTCAAATTTTATTTGTTTTTCCGCATACAAACAACCGATCAATGAACGACGGAGACTCTTCACCATTATCACATCCTTTATCTGGATAAGATCTAAAAACTAACACACATATAAAATCTACATCATTTTTAATTTATTATAAAACGTCTAACGGCTCACATTTCAGACCACTCATTCTCGAAAAGATTTGTTGTTTGCCGCTACTCTCCTCCGGGCGTTTCTCTTTACTTTTCCCCATTTTTGCTCGGATTCCCGAAACGGAAAGCGAAAGATGCATCGCTTGTTTATTATATACAGTACGTATCTGAAGGTGAGGCGGAACTTTTTGTCGGAGAGACGTATTTATACGTAGAAAGAAAGTGGGATTGTGGAGATGTTCGTACTTACCTAGAGGCAAACACATAGGTCTTGTTGGAGAGTTTCGTGAGATGCTATCAAACGCACGGGCTACATACGCCCGACTCGGAGGACCGCGTAGATTTTCCGATTTTTCCTACGTCGATTTTCAGAGTTTTCCGACGACGATTTTCCGCAGACGTATCGCAAGAATCAGCGAATATTTATAGGGAATTTTGCCTATGAAGATTACGGATTACATACATGTATAAATCAGTAATAAAATGTTGTAATATATTCGATAGGAGTGCGAATGAATTCATGTTGCTTCAAATGTGAAATGGTAAGAGAGACGTTATTTCGAAGTGCATAAGGTGCAGTGTAGCATTTAAAGCTTGTACGATCGTAAAATGTGAATCAAAAGTGGTTATAACTTTCTTTTTCTATTCGTAAATATTTTAATAAAAATAAATTTGTTTTAGATGCATGAACTTTTTATTAAAATGATCTTATCTAAATTAATTCATTCAAATTCTAAGTTTATTGTTTTCTACGAATAATTGAATTCAAGATTTTAATTCAAGATTAGAGATAATATAAGATTTTTGTTTTTTAAAATAAAAATCTTGTTTAAATCGAATTTAATTTAATTTATTTAGATATTTTTTATTTTTTGAATATTTTCAACGCTCGGCAAATCGGCATTCACCTCATCTGTGGGTTTCCTTTTCACCCTTATCGCTGGTACGAACTACCTTTACGTCTTGACCCTCTACCCTCGCGTTCGCAAGACGCGCGCACAAGAAGCCCGCACCCCAGCAGTGAGAGGAAGGTGGCGGGCTTTTGGCGGAAAAGAGAAAGAGCCCCGGGCGGAAAGTGGGCGGAAAAAACGGGATAAATATTCGAGCGGGCGAACCAACTTCCCGGCCGGGAAAAACCCTCGAAAGCCGAACTCGCCAAAAGGAAAACCTTCGGAAATCCAACCGAGAATTTCTCCCGGAATAAGAATAATGAGTAATGCGAGGGCGTAAAATATGGCGCGAAATTGCTTCGCAAGCAGGCGCGGGCTTTCGCGCTCGCGATAAGCCCAACGTTTGCCAATTAGAACGTGCGGATACATTGTTCTGGGAAAAGGCTTTCGTATCGGATGTATAATACGTATACGGGGGGGCTTTCGAGTGTGTGTGTTCGTTGTGCACTTGTGTCGTATCGTATTGTGTTTGTCGGTTCTTGTTAACGTTCCGCGGGTATGGAGTATAATAGTCGTGGAGGGATGGATATGTGCCGCCCGATAAATTATTGTAACCGCTCGATCGGAATTGCCTGTTGTAATTCACGCGGGCGTGCGATCGACTAAAACGAGCTACTGTTATGAAATCCAATCTATATATAATGTTATGTGTATGATGGAAAAATGAAATTGAACGATGTATTGTTTTATGGACGTTTTAGATCTATTCGTGGTTGAGAGGAAAATGAGAGATGCGATGATAGTAGGAAATTCTTTTGATCGATTTTTGCGTTTGAATTGAGTGGCTTATACTATATTATGTTATATATATTTTTTATTGATTTTATTACAGTTGTAGGTATATATGATTAACATTTTTGTGTAATGAAAGCATGAAAATTATTTATTTACATGCTTTCATTAAAATTAGAGGAATTTTTTATATTATTTCTTAATGATAAATGTTCATTATATTGTAATTGAATCTTCGATGTAATTTAATTTGATTCACGAGTTTCTCGTACATTAAATAACACTAATACAAAGTATCATGAGTATCGTAATATGATATGCAAATATTTTTGATCAACTGTCATATGAAGACTTCATCAATTTTCAATAATTTCTGTCAATTTAATTACTTTAATTTACAATAATCACATTCTACCAATTTACTACAATACACACTGAATATAAAAGAAAAAAATTCTAACACCACAAAAAGTTCAATTCAACAAAAATATATCTTAAAAGTACAATATGGAAAACATCATAAATATTCTTCGGTCAACGAAAAATGATCAGACAACTCATCCATATATAAATCATACTAAACATCGATCGATTTCAATATTTAATAAAAATTTAACAGTTTATTAAAATTTCAATCATCGAAATTATTCAAATAAATTTCATCATCATCATCATCACCGTCCATTACTGATCAAAAACCACTCCATCCCTTCCGTCGACTCCACTCACCCAAAACCGACTCCATCGTCGCGCATCTTCCTCCACACCCACACCACCCATCCTACAACCAATCCTCCATCAACCGAACAACGCCAACAACTCAAAAAACCACCAACAGCACACCCAAACACCATAACCCATTCGCATAACGACGGCGCACGCTCGAGCGCGCGCCACACCGTTCGACATTCGAACTCACCGACGTGTTTATACGTCATGCCGGCATTACTTATGGCTTATGGCCTCTGCGGCAAATTGATGCGAACGTGGGAGTACACTTCGGCGTTTGGCTAAGTGGCCGTAGTGAGTAAAAACCGTCGTACGCTCCGCGTCTATACGGCCCTATATCGGCCGGGGAAAGCTCGGATATGCGCCTCGAGATTTGGGCCGCGGAAGCTTTCGTATGTGTGGACATTGGCCGGTATTTGTGTTGTTTTCGTTGGGCTGCAGCGGGCGGGGGTGTTGCAGAATGCGCGAGAAACGGCCGCCCGATCCTTGTGGTAATCTTATGTGGTCGTCGTGTCTGTTTTTCTATATCGGATGTCGATTTTGCGCCTTTCTATGCGGTGCTTGGATTGGGCGGTGTGCTGTGGGAAAATATTGGATCGGTGTGTCTTGTTTGAGGGAAGGAATTGTCGGGAATGGATAGTGTGATTGTTATGGGAGGTTAGATTGAATTTGTTTTCGGATTGGATGTTTTTTATTGAAAAAATATATAATATGTCGTTCTGAGGTATTCGAATGAAAATCTTTAAACGTGGCACATGTTGAAACCATGACTGTATTAAAAAAATACCAATTTCTCATAATAAAAAAAAATGATGTCACTACAATTGATGCTTAAGTTTTCAAAATATATGTAGTATACTTTAAATAATATTATAAATAATTGTCAATTATCATTTGCAATGTCTTTATAGATTTTTTTTTTATATTAAATATTCTGAACATAACTCAATTACACAAACAATTATTATGCAGAATATAAAAGTAATGTTATCATATGAAATCATTTTTTTAATTTTCATATCACAAAAATGAATTCTTTATTTTGCATTTATTAGTATGAAAAAATATTGACATTGTACATATAATAATTGACATATTGAACATTTCATTAGAATAAAATTTATATTTTTCACAAGATCATACGACTGATTAAATTAATGTTTAATTTATAGGTTTTACCGCAAACGTAGAAAGCTGAAGGGTGAGTTTTATGTAGCATGCCTGTGAATGTTATTTTACCTATAAAATTTTGCATGCAATATCTCATGTTGAATTAAAAAAAAAAAATCACCGAACAAACGCGAACTCTTTTTCGAATCAGTGAACCATCATTCCACCAAAAACAATCAGTGCATCGATCCGATCGGACCCATTAACCGAGGTAAGTCGAATTTATACGTTATCATACAACATTTAATTTTTCACAATCGCCCATTGAACGGTACAAAGTCCGTCCGCCGCGAAATCGAAATTCATCGCGCGCGCCATTACCATATAAAGTTCGGCCATAAGTTCCGTGCAAGTTCCTTTGAATTATCGGCTAATAATAAAGGCGTCGTATGAAAACATGTCAATAACATAAAAAGCGACGCCACCCCGTACACATCGTCGCAAACCTGATAAAAACACAAAGTGGCCTCCAAGTCATAAAAGTCGTGCAATAAACCTGAGCGGTCACGTGGCCGCCCGTGGTGGACTTCTTGTTTTGATACACGTGTACCGAGAAATGTCAACATCCCGCTGACGTATGTGATGGTGAGGGACATTTTCAAATTGTGGTGGATGTGGGGCGATATTAGCGTTTTCGTACTGTTGAGCAGTCGGTGGAAATGTGAAGGATATGGTATAAACATGGGGTGAACGCACAGGGTTATTTATTTGTGATTTTTTTTTGGTGGGCTATGGTCATAAAATAGTTGGTCGTTTCGGAAATATTTCATTCGGTTGGTTGTTTGATTGTTTGGAAAAATATTTGTGTAATTAAAATTTTATGTTTTGATTGGATATATTGCAGTTCGGATTTTTGATGTATTTATAAAAAAATACAAAATGATAGAAAAATATAGAACTAATAATAATAATATTGCCCATTTTTATTAATTTAAAACTGTTGTTTTATCCGTTTCAAAAATTTTGATTGGGATAAGTTTCGAGTTGCATTACGACTCTCGAGGTGTACGTCAAAAAAGTAATAAACACCTTTCTTATAAAAATTAAAATAAAAGTGTTTACATTGGTGTAAGGATAAATGTAACGTCCACATCTAAACCTGTCTTCCAGGATCGTTACGACTCTTCCTTACGAGCCTCGTCTATTTTTATTGCTGGGTTTAAACACTGTATAATAAACTACTGACTTGTAAAATGTACTTGACGACGATTTTAAAATATAAAAAAAGTAATTTTGCTCATGACTTTGAGAATTTTTTACAAAATAATGTTTGTATTGCATGGTTCATACAATAAATAAGCAAGTGAAAGACCATAAAATTAAATATACATAATATATTATCTATCAATAATATTTGTTTTCTGAATATAATTATTTAATCGATAGCAAATAAATTATACAAGAATTTTTATGAATTAAAAAAATATTATAATTTTTTTTTATAGTATAGAATTATTATTACAACTGTTGATTAATTATTTTTAATTTCTTAATAATTACTTGTACCGTATCTAATTTTATTTAATTTATAAATTTTTATTTTTTATTTTGGAAAGTCTGCTTTCATATTTTTGATAAGGATCAATCATCTGGCTCGATATGGCAAACATGATTACACTTTCCATAGATGTCTCTTTTTTAAAAATAATAATATGAAATATTAACATATTGTATCAAAAAACTGAATAAAACGATTACTATGTTAGTAAACATAAAAACAGATAATATTATTAATTTGATAAATGTAGCCAAATTAAGGTGATGATAATTTATCAATATTGTCTCTTATAAATTAAATATTGAAAAAAAAGTATCATTAAAATCATATTAAATCACATTATCTTTCAGTTTTCATAAATATTTACACTATGTATTCGGAAATAATATTTATAGAAATAACTAGTCAATTATTTTAAATTAAGTATGTATATCAACAATAAATTTATAATAAAAACATATTTTCTTATTGAAAATGCTTTATAGTTAATGATCATTAATTTTAATATGAATTTAGTGTCCTAAATATAATTCAATAAATCAGTTTAAAATTCAAAAAAAATATTTCTGCTTATAAATTTTACGATTTTTTTTTAAATATTTTGGACGAAAAAAATATTCGTTGAATATTTTCAGTAACAAAAAGAGAAAGAAATATTTGACTATAATTTCATTGATCTGACACTGCGCATGTGGAAAAATGACAGGATATATTTTGAAATTTATCATCAAATATAATAAACGACGTTTTTTTCGAATAAGATTCATATTTATACTTTGATGACTTTTTTATACGACCACGTTCATAAAAAAAAAAACTCATGAAAAAATATATTTGTACTAGTTAGAATAAAATACATAATTATTGAGAGCGAAATATATTATAATTAATATAGATCATTTTTTAATACATCAAAAAAAGATGATTCGAAATGACCATAATTATATAATTGATTTTGAAGTTGATAAATGATTAAAAAATACATAGTACATTAGATTCTAACTAGAATTGTATTACAATACAACTATCAGAATCATGAATCCATTTAATAGGCAATTGTACAAAATACAATCCAATAAGATTTCATATCATTATTTAAAAAAAATCCAGAATCCCACAATAAACGATTCCCATTAAACAAAAAAAAAAACATCAAACGCATTCACACTCCACAACGCCCGACCACCGAATGCCCCAAGCCCGCGCTCGAACCACACACGAAAAGTGGGGGGGGCGACACCATCGAGGGGGCGTGGCCTCGGCGCCCGCCGCGATTGGTCGGCCGGGGCCGGGCGGCCTCGTGGGGCGAGGGGCGGGGCGCCCGGCTCGGCGTCCGCTCCTCGCGCTCCGCTCACTGGCATGGGCCGGCTCGCCGCGTTATGAGCTCCAAGTTCATCATCGACAGCATGCTGCCCAAGTACCAGCAGCCGCTGTTCGGCAGCGCGCTCGAGCTGGCCGCCTCGCCACCCCGGGGCGGCGGCAGCCCAGCGCAGCCGGCCAGGGTATACCCGTACGTGCCGCACCACCAGCAGTTCGGAGCGTCGCCCGTGGTCGGCGTCGGCGTCGGAGGCTTCCCGGGGTCGCTCGCGGCCGCCGCCGAGGCCGACAAGTCCTGCCGGTATCCCGGGGATTCGGTGGTCAATTATCTGGGGCACCACCAAAATGGCGCCGCGGTGTCCGCCGGGGGGGTCGCCGCTTCGGTGTCGGCGGCGTCCGCTTCGATGGCCGCCGCTGCCCAGTTTTACCACCAGGCCGCCGCAGCTTCGGCAGCTTCCGCTTCCGACCCGCTCGGATCGTGCTCCCAGCCCGCCCCGGCGCCTCAACCCCTGCCCGACATACCGCGCTACCCTTGGATGTCCATCACTGGTCAGTAAAGGCTATAGTTTCGATGCTGATGCGCGGTCGATTTGACGAATTTGTGATTGTTTTTAAATTTTCAATATAAGCGACCTTGTATACAGTTTTTGTATTCGGAATATGAATCGGTTCCGTTATGCGATAAAGTTATCAGTTCGTTCAACTTTGGTCTAATGTAATCGGTTTTACGACCTTGTATTATATTGCATTCGAAACAAATTCTTGTAAGATATTGTTTTTCTTGTTACAAATTCGTCACGTTTCAGACTAATCGGCGTCGCATAAAAATTGCGAATTCGACTGTGATTTTACCATTTTGACGCCGTTCTCACGTGCAGGAGTCTCTCCGTCATTGTCGAGTGATTTTATGACGTCGTAATCCATTCGCAATTAATTTAATGACCGATCGTGACGGTCGTCAACCGCACATAATGGTCAATTTTTTTATCCGTGCAAACGTCAAACTTGCACAGCTGACGTGTTCTTATTAGATTTTCGGGAGCGACGTCTCGGAATAGTATGACGGTGTATTGTTATGAAAAAATAGGAAATACCACGTGTTCGGGGCACATGTTCTCCGAAATGTGCGCATGCGCAGACGAATGCGCAGGCGCATGTCAAATTTTATTACCTGTCCCATCATTAAAAAAAGCGACAATAAAATGAATTGTTTGACATCTCGTAAATCCATTTATGGCTGTCATTATCAGATCATTTCGATGGTATTTATTTTTTTGTTTTCATGACCACACCCTTGCCGAAAAGCGCATGCGCCTCGCACGTGCAATCATAAAAACAAACGCTCCTCGGCATACACATTTGTACACGTTCACTTTTATGAATTACTTTTATTGTTTATGTTTGATGGATATGTAGTAATAACGGCAATAATAATAATAACGATAATGATACCAATTAACACACATTTGATGATCTAATTATCAATTTATTGTTTTTATTTTTATTATTATGGTCATTTGATCGTAAAACGTTTCGGTATACAAAATAAATTTTAATTGCATATTATTTTCAGATAATAACGTTATTTATTTCAATTTTGAACGAAAATACATTTGTTTTATCTCTGCTCCATATATTATCGTCATGTTTATGGTTTATATAGCAATTTTTATTATACACAATGCGGCATATTATCGTTTCGTTCGCGCAGCTTCCAATTAAATTAACATTAGATTAATTAAACAAATTCAATCGAAAATTTTCGCGCTTCGTCGACGACTCTCGATTTCTTTCGCGTTTTTTTTATATTCTTTTCCTTTCTACAAAAAACCGGGTCATCACTCCCATTTTCTCAAATTACCTATGTTGAGCACGCACGCCGTCAGGGTGTGCCAAATTGGCTTCGAAATGGTCATCAGTAACATCATTAAATGTAGATTTATCGCGTTGCAAATGTGAACCATTACGTTTTTACGACCGATTGCATAATTTTTTTACGGTCATGTGTATTGTAATGTGGAGACGCGCTCAAAATGGCCGCCGCTTTGGGGTTGCGCGTCGCGCGCTTTTTTATCAACCCTCTTTTCGATTGATTATTATACACGAAACGATTATAGGTAGGTATATTTTGAATTTAATGTTATTTCCGCAGTTCGATGGGAGCTTAACGATTTTGATTATTGCAACTTTTGATGAATAATAAATTGATTATGATTACTTTTATGTGATCATAAAAGCGCCTATAATTAATCAAAACACTTTTACGGCCACATAATTATTACGATGTCGTCGTTATTGTTTTATTATGTGGATCATTTGAATAAATTTATTTTAATATTATTTTTGATTAATTTAATTTTAAATCATTTCAACTATTAATATTGAATATTTTTTATTGCATTTTGAACGGTTTTTACAAATTATTGTCGGAAAACGAATGCGTACATTTTCAAAACGGATATAGGCCATAAACTGAACGTTGCCGGCGGAGCTTTTGTAGCATTATTTTTTCGTATTGTATAATTATATAATAAACATATGCAATTAAAAATCATGTAATTCGCTGAATTACGTCTTCCGTATCATCAAACATATAAATCACAGTTGAATTTGCAATTTTTGAATTATTTTATCTTTTTTTTCCCTAAATAAAGGTTGATAATTTTAAATCGAAATGCGTTGTCGATGATATCAAATTTTATAGGGAATGAACCAAACTGCCTAATTGATAACAGATTTCCACTTTTCAGACTGGATGAGCCCATTCGACCGCGTGGTGTGCGGTGAGTTCAACGGTACTTATGAACATTTTTTATTATCCCCCATAGTTGATAAGATAGTTTTTAAGTGAAAAACGTACCATTTTCTACGCTGGGACGTGTACCAACCAGTAAAAGAAAAAAAAAACGGTAAAATCAAATAGGTTTTATTGCCTTTAGTAAGTATTCTTACGTGTTTAGTGAAGACGGGAAATTCGTGTTCAACAATTATCACACTCTTTGATGGTCGGTTCGTCGAGTCGGCAAAATGGAAACATTTTCGCTTTGATGTCGGCGCTACAAAAAGAAATAGATTATATTATTTCGCATATATTTTATATTTGGAAGCCCACCGATGTTTATTCCTAAACAAAACATTGGTCGCAGCGAAAGATGTATGCGATATTGAAAATTGAACAGCAATCACTAAACACGTAAATAAATATCTAGCCAAGTTTTGCTACTTTTATTGAACGTCTTGTGTAAAATTGTTATCACGATTATGAAAAGGTTGTAACATAATTTTGATGGAAGCGACGGTGATTAGATAATTTATAATATTATAGGTAATACGATTTGTATGAAATCGTTACTGTGCTTATAAAACGTTTTATTGATTTATGTTTCGAATAGGATAAATTTTCAATGAAAATATATTTGGTTTCAAGAAAAAATCTCTTCAATTTAATGCTTATTGGTTTTTTTATGCAAAAATACATTTCTTAGAATGAATTGCATTGTTTTATAAAATTTTGATAGCTGACGTCATTTTGTAACATTGATTGCATATTAATATCAATTTTAAGCATTACACAATAACTATTCCTTGAAATATTTGACATGATAATTATCGTGAAAATGAATTCTAAAATATATAGATCATGTTATTTTATTAATCAAAACGAGACTGCAACAATTTAAGCGTTTTCGCGATAGAATATTCAACCACTTGTAAATTCAAATTACAGATTTATAAATTATTTTCAAATGTCATTAAGAACTCATCGCAATTCAATTTATTTCACATTATTAAATAAAATTTATTTAATATGTGCATTTTCTAAAACATTAGCATGTTTGGGCTGCGTGCCTCTCGTCGCTGCTTTTTGCGTAACGTCGCGACTTGCATGCATATTGATCGACTGTTCTCAAACTTTCTCGTTAAATCTATCGTCAGTTTTTCACAAAAAACTATTTAAAATAAATAGTGAAAAGTATAAGAAATTTTCCAGTCATTTACCCGGTTGTGAATCGTTGTATCAACACGGAAGGATATCGTAATATCTTGTGTGTTTATTGTACGGCGTGGTGTTTATAAACGTTTTTTCCTCTCTTTGAATCTTTGAAATTTTAACGCTGAAATCGCCTGTTTATTTGTGTAAGCTTACTATGTATATCAGCAAGTGTATGCTGGGACATATCTAGTAAATATAATGTGTAAAAATTGTAAGATGGATGCATCTACATTCGTATTGTTTATATCTATTTTTTTTGTAATACGTCACTTTGAAAAACGGAGAGTTATTCGACGTAGATAATTGCGAAAGTTTTTCTTTTGTCACTTTCGCAAAGAACGAACGTTTTTCTGAAAAAGGATTGAATGGGATTTTTTTACGTAAACCTTCTTTATATTTTTTCTTTTGTCCTTTTACGTCGGAATTTGTGCAATTGTCGCGAATAACTTTCTAAAATTCTAAGATACTGCAACAACAACCAATATTATTTATTGATAAACATTGAGAAACATATAAATTAAAATAATGATATCATACGTTTGAAGCACCACCGGGTCACTGTACCGATGACCGTTTGAGGACAAACGTCTTTGAATCTGCGATTTATCATTTAGTCCTTCGAATTAGATATTTAATTCTTCATTTTATTTAAATTTTCAACACATTTGCACAATCTGAAACGAAACGTACCGGTTGTGTACACCACATAATGGAATAGAAAGTTGTGCAACAATTGTTGTATGCGCTTACAAAACTATGCGTTCAAACGAAAATCTTTTGTGTTTTTTTTTTGCACGAATCCTTTTTCCATTTCGAAAGCATGTTCGATTTATCCGCCGAGAAACATAATTATTGAAACCTTTTGTCGTTTTTTTTTTTTATTTTGCGATTAAAAAAGTATTGAAATGTTCCATTAGTGTTCGATACGAAGTAGCAATAAAAATAAATCGCGATCGATTGAGAACGAGTGACTTTGCAATACCATTTCATTTTTTCCATTATTGCAGTGTTTTATTTTATAGTAATAATTCTTAGTGTATTTTTTTAATATAAATTAAATATTAAATAACAAAGTGATTCGGAATATCTTTTTAATTAATTAATGCATGAAATTTCGAAATTCTCGATTCATTTTATTTTGTAAACGTTATTTATTTGCAATGAAAATTATTGAAATAATGTTAAATGGATATTTTATGTATAAAAAAAACGACTAGTACGTCCAGTACATCTTCAATTCTTTGTATCTAGGAGTTATTCACCCTACCCGGCTCGAGAAGAGCAACCATTTTCTGACTTACACAAAGCACATACACACGCCGTTCTTTACTGGTATTCGACCGAACAATGGATTGGTCGAAGGGCCATTAACATAAATAATGTCGGCTTCGGCGGAGATGTTGGTTCTTACATAATTCACGCGATCTCAGGAGCGCCAGACTTGCTGCCCTCGGGCACATGAGAAATCTCGTATTCGTTTGTATAAAATGTGTGTGTATGTGTGCTTTTCGTGGTTGGTAAAACGGTGTCTAAAACGTATATATACGCTTGGTAATATGTTAAAGAAAACACCTCACAACAAAAAGGATTGAAGGGTGAATCCTCTGGAGCGAAACATAAATTATGTGTGTACGCGAACGCAATCGTTATTTTTACCCTTCGTTTCTATCTCTACGACTTGAATGTTTTAATATTCATAAGGCTTTGATGATTATTCAAATGATTCGGTGAATGGATTCGTGCTAAAAATAAATTGGTGAAAAATGTGCGCTCGTTTTTGATACATTGTAAAGCACCGTTTAAAAATATGTTGCCCGTTTTCAAATTATTAACTGTGAACTTCAAAATTTTAATATTATAAATATCACGTGTCCGAAAGTTGATTGTTTTCAATATAAATTAAAAGCATAATGTGTAAAAATGTTAATTAATTAGTCTGAAAAAAAAGACAATAGGTTTTTTATATTACATCTAATTTTGCATGCAATAGAAATAATTAAGTTCATTTTATCACAAATGTGAATGTGAATAATATACAAAAGATAACGCATTTGTTATATAAAAAAAAATAACACACACAAAACGATCGTTCGGGGAAATTGTCCGTGCAATGGCATCGGTATGTCCGTAATATACGAATAAAAATAATTGTTATGGGTTTTATCGTCATTTCACATATAATATAAATAACGTATGCGGCTATTCTGAAACAATCTTATTTTTTTATTATATTAATCGAATATTGTGGGGACCTCCCACGCCCGATGTGGGTCGATATCGAAAATATATGTAGATATATTGATTATATTATTAAAACATGAAAATGTCGAACGTTTCGCGTGAATCTTTTCTCTGACATTTCGCAGCGGCCATGTTCGCTAAAAAAAATTACGTTTCCGCGTACACTTTTTCATCTTCGCATGTGTACCTATATATTTTTTTTATTTATTTTCGAAGTATTTATAGACGATCTCGCTTTGTTTTTTGCTCTGCAGAAATTTCATAATGAAAATTCGCCCTTGGTTTTTAATGGAAACGCGCCCGTTTCGCGCGTACATGTGTATGCGTACAAAGTAAAAGAGAAGAGAAACTTTAGGATAACAAAGCCCGCGAACGACGCTTTTCAAATGAATGTATCCCTTTATTCCCGGGAGCTTTCTCTTTTAGTTATCTCACCCTTTTCTTGTTTGTTCGGCCCGTTTTGCGCGTCTTGCATAGGTAGACGCGTTTCGCTAATACAAAATTTTAACCGTAAGCACTTTTCCCCGATAAGTACCTCAAGTATACAAAATGTTCAGAGTATATATATAATACTTATATATTCATAACTTGTGTGAAAATTAACAAAATAATCAAATTGGCTGTTTCGGTTAAAAAAAGAAAACAATAATAATAATAATAACAACTGAAACACGTAAATGAAATGAAAACGTACAAATTAAATTAGTTTTTTTTTCATACGCGTGAAATGCTTTATATTTAGATGAATTTTTCGCGTGTTACTTGCTCAATTTATTCGATTTTTTCTAGGATTTTATAACAAACTAGATGGGGTGTTCTCAACCCTCTCTAGTGACCCTTTGTCCGGTCCTTTGGGCCATTGTGCAAACCCGACAAACAGCCTCCGCTTCGTTAATTCCCATACATATTACATATGTTTATTCAGGACGGCGGCCATGTTCGGTGGTCCGATGATGTCTTCCTGGGAAATTTCCCCACTTTTCGTACGGCGACATTATAATATTTATTACAAGTTTGTCGTGAAAGCAACAGCATGATGGCCGCTAAGCGAAAACTTTAAATTAACCCTTTTATTATAATTTGTGTTTTGTGTGTCGTTTCTCGTCGGTGCAATAAATTAGGATGTCGGTGCGTAATTTGTATTTTTTGAAAGCGACAGATTTTTCGGGTATCGGAATAGAATAAAAAACCGTTTTAATTAATTCTTTTGTTAGAATTCACTGATTGTTCAAAATTAAGTAAATTTATTCATGAACTTTGTTGGTAGAAATGTATGTATTTTTTTCACACCATTATAATTAAATATTCGCTTTTTTATAACTCTATTATTATGTGTGCGCAACGTCTTCATCTCTGTTCTAATGTTTATTTATCTTTTTTTTGTTTTATATCAAATATATTCAAAACAGTATTTGTCCGAATTAAAATTGTATTCTCCTATCTTCCATAATGAAATTTCAAATGAGGACTCATTAAAAAAAATCTTGGAAACAAATCCTTACATTCTTTCCCGATGTGAGCGTCCAGGGTTAAATACAAATTACGCTTTCTTGCATATATTTCTCTTTTAGTGGGACGTTCAATCTTTTTAACGTTCCACCATCTTTTATAAAAAAGAAGTGCGTCGTTACCTGACCGATCTGAAATACAAGCCCACATAGTTTCCCATTCGTGGTCTCGAGGATGTAATAAAACATTCGCTTTTTATATTTATTTTTCATATAAACACACATACACACTGCCCAACATACATACACCCCGCCCAGAACTTGGAATTCTCGTCCAGTCATAACTTACGTCCTATTTTTATTCCTTTTACGGGATTAGTTTTTACTCTGACTCTAGATTTAATTGATTCAGCGCTCCTCTGACCGATAACCATTTTATTCGGATAGTTTCACTCTTTTGTTCAATTTTTAATTTGTTCCATCGTCTTTCGATTCCTTTCAATTTTAAATGATTTATTTGTGAACATTTCATCAGTAATTGAATGAGAAAATTGATATGCTCATCACGTATGATCATGCTAATTTCATTTAAATAAATTTAACTCTACATTTTCATAATTAACTGTCGAGACATTGAATTTATTACACTTCAATGAACTTAACACTTGAAAAATATTTTTATCAAGAAAAAAAATTTTTTTTGATACTTTTAAAATTTTCCTTATGTAGATAATTCAAATACTGAAAAAAATATTTCAGACTCACATTTTCATTTATGAACCGCTCCAAATGTTGCTTAACTTCGTCGATTAATTGTCCAAATCTCTGACTATTTCCATCCATATAAATTTTTTATATTAAAATATTTACATAATTAATTTTAATCTGAAAAATTCACGGCAATTTATTCGATTTTGAAACAGTATGTATATATGCAGATTTCAATCTTCCCAGTGATTGCCAAACGTTTAATTGGTCCAAGTTTCCATCCTATAACGGTTTTGTAATATCTAAACGATCGCCGCAGTCGTTAAAATGTAGATCACAAGCGATCTATCCGTGGGCCCCAACACACACATTATATGCCCATAGCTTTTATGTGTGTACGCAAATTCGCCAAGGTACATATCACGGTGATGTTACCTATCACAATATCGTAAAATCAAGTGGCGTGACACATAAAAACGAGTCTATCACGGTGTTATTGCGCATCGCGTACATACACACCATCGCCATCTCGAATTTTGCCCGTGTTGGAGATGTTTGTATTCGAAATTCGTTGTAGGAAGTATCGGCGATGTGATGTTACTCGTTGCGTTGTTTAAATGGTTGTTATAGTGATTTTGCGTGGTCAGGGTAACCGATTTTATTGGACGTTGTTGATGTCGGTTCTTCTATGCTAAATTCGATTCAGACGTTGTATATTTTATCGTGAGTCATCGTGCGATCGTTATTTAAATAAATACCTTTTAAATTTCTTAATTTTGATGTAATAAATATGGTCGATTCGTAGAAATTTATGGGAAAAATGTTTTTGATCGTTATCAAAAAAATCGCGGTCGGTATCGCTTTTGTGGCATGACCAAGCCGCAGGACAAACAAAAATGCACTAGATAGAAATTTTACGTCCAAAAAATGGCCGTAAAAGCCGCGACCTTGAAGGCAATAAAAGTTTAAGTGCCGCCATATAACAGCTCGAGATGTGGACCGAATGATAAACAGTCGCGCATTTGTGACGCGTCTCGTGACGTTTCTCCTACGTACATATTTTTACATAGTGCTGTTCGAAAGTCGTAATCCATTCCATTAAAATATTTAGAGTTTTAAAATTATTATTATTATTATAGATTTAAAAAATTATCCGCTCTTCAAAAATATAGAGAATGTTTGAGGTTTTCAACGGTATGAATTAATTATTTTTATAAATAAAATATCTTATTTTTGGAACATGATATTCGCTATCTGCAAAATATGGGGTCGTAAATTCGTCGCTCTCAAGATTTACTGAAAAAAATAACACGTGACTCTTTTTGCCGTTCTTTATTGAAATATTGCATTAGGGATTTTTGAAAAAGTCAATGTAGCTTCGGATTTTTTTTTTGTATTTAATATTCTTGTGATTATTTAACTGATTCGGCCGTTGAAATTCAATTTTTCTTGTACGTGATCGTTATTCGCTGCTAGGCCTGTGTGAAATGTTTTTTCTGCGTGTCAAATTGCTGATTATAATTTCACGTATTTTTATCACGTGAAGAAGCGCCGAGACATTTGAAATTCTCATCAGATACGCAATAACAACAAACACTAAAATAAAATGATAACGAATTGTATTTAAATATTTCTCAATTTGCTTGTGTGAAGTTCAAATAATTCAGAAAATAATATTTATTAATTGTTTGACCGCGAAAATCATTACCCATAATTATATCCCTTGTATTTTTTTCAATATTTACTTTCAATTAACTATTATAGATTATAAATGAGGGATTGAAATTATAATGAACTTTACATGTGAAATATATTGAGATTTTGTTCATTTTAATTCATCCAAAACCGTTATTTATTTTATTCTCATAAACCGTTTTGAAATAATTTTTCACTGCTTTTATTCTTATCTTACAAGCCGCAATTTATAACTGTTCTCATTCAAAATATAATAAATTTCTCGAAAATAACTGTTGGTAAAGATTAGCTTATGAGTTATTAATACAAAAAACAATATTTCCTCTATATAAATACAATTATAAACCATTCAACTGTTCAAATCAACACAACAAAGCAGCATCGAATGATATCATCATTTAAACAATAACATCATTTAATAGCATGTTTTAATTTTGAATCGGAAGATAAATCATGTCGTAGCTCGTTTCATTTGAATCACATATTATTTCCATTAATATTTTTTAATCAGCAATCTCACAATTACATTCTCAACAACATTGCGATTAATTTTTTACACATTACGATTGAAAATAATACTTTTATTCCACTGAAAATATTACATCCTTGGCCGAAGATTCGTATCGTTTTGTTTACGGCTTCATTTTGGGTCCATTATAAATTTTTCGAAGACACGTTGCTCGGTTGCAGCAAGCGCGAACGAATAAATGGATCGCTTCCCCAGACAGTCATCGAGATCATTGAACTTCATCAACGCTTTTATCTCGGGGTCAGGATCGTTCGGTTTTGTACTCTAATTGCAACGAATATCGAGTACTTCGACCGTAATAACTCAATGTTGAATTTTTCATAAGGAATTCTCGTGATCAAGTGTCAAATCGCGTGGGAATCACGGATTGATCGACAATACACGAGTGTCGATTGTCCGATGATCGATTCATATATTTGTTGATTTTTTCATTTGTGAATGAATATGGTCGTTATTGATGTTTGAATGTATTTTTTAATGCATATTTCGAATCAATAGAAAACTAATTTCAATTAAATATCCACATGGATGTAATTATAGCTATAAAATTTAGCTACTCGTTTTCGCAAGCGTTTAAATTTTTTTTTTGACGATTCGTCGACCGATTTTCTTTTAAAATATAAATAGATATAAGTTTGAATATTGAGTTTCGGTTCTGATCGCATACGAGCTTGAAAAATAATCTCAATCGTCAGCTATAACAGTATAGACTGGTATAAACCCCACGTTTTCGGTCTGGAACACAGTCTGTTATGGAAATTGCTTTGCGGCAAACATTTATTCATGTGTATATTGCGATAACCATATTTTCTACCGTTTTTTTTTTTTCCTTTTCTCTTTCGGAAGTGTTGAGCTTGCCGTTCACTAACTATCCCATAAAACACGAGAAGAACATGCAATTTTCTAAACGTTTTTCTTCTCCTCCCCACGTGTCCACAGAACACATTTCGAGCTGAGTTATTCCATGCATATGCAAAATTATTATATTATATATTTAGCGTGTGCATCCGCCATATTAGATCCGCAGATAAAAGTCGGTGTGCACGTATAATTTTAATGCAATTTTGACATTCGTGTTATTGTCGCTTTATTCAAATTCGCTAGTCGGTCTGAGCTGTGTTATTTTAGCGAAAAATTTATTGATTATAAATAATCACTAATTGCGACGTTTGCGATTACCCGTGCAATTTCGACTCATTCAATGGGGCAATAACGATATTTTCAGTCGTTTACGCCAATAACGATACGACATTATTTTTCTTTTTTAAATCATTAATCAAACTAACATTTGTGTTTTTTAATGCGTATTATTCGCACTTCGTCATCGTAATACGACCGTTAATTCGTTGCCAAGAGTCATTTCAATGTCATTCAATGCAGCAATTTGATCATTCGTCGCACTGAATTAAAACGCGACTTGATCTTTCGCTATCAATTATTCCTTCGATCTAATTAAAATTCCTCATTTTTTCCGATTCAAATTTTTCGAGTATTTCGAACGCTTCACATGGCACTTGGATCCCTACGCATACTTTATGAAATGGGATCTTGTCCTCCGAGTCTGGGATCGATTTTGGAAAAATTCAATCTTCGGACCTGTCGACGAACGGATCTCTTACATAAATCGTGAATGTGCGGATAGAGGAAATGCTTCGGGTCCTTTTTTCCGGGATTTTTATAAAAAAGGGACGAGAGGTCGCCGCACCAGCCCTTCGATATACGACATGGGAAACTGTCCCATGTTGGTTAATCAACATTTTCTTCGAGCATTTGTAGAAACGTGGAAATTGATTTCTGTCCCTTTGCCGAGTTTGCTTTTTCTGCTGAAACGTCCTATATAAAATGGACGCACGGAAAAACGTTCAAAATCTGTGAACGTGCAAGATTTTTTTTTACATAAAATATTTATATCTAGTTGGAGGTGTCCAAATATGAAAGTTTTAATTTATGTTTTTTAATCTTAAACTATCAAATAAGCTTGAGGGTTAAAATTTGAATATTTTCTTAAACGAAAATAGTTTCATACCCAATAGTGAAATTTTCGTCTAATTCAATTTTCGTTAATCGCTCTTTGATCGTTGTTTCAGGAAACGTTTATGTAGCGTCGCTTTCTTCGTCCCATTTACCCTTTAAAACTTCAGCACGTTTCCTTACCCGAATCCGAATCGAATTTGAGCACGGCCGACAGACTTCATACAACTGTGCACCCTCAAATTTAAAAATCAAGGATTTTTCACACATTCCCGAAAGGAAATCGTCGCATATTCGAGCACGGAACGTCTCGAACATCTCCATAGAACGAGAGTAGTGCGAAGTGCGTCGTAAATCAGCTTTATGCGATGTTCTACCACGTTAATAGCTTAATACCCGACATAACTTTTACTGTTGCGTTAAAACCCAGGAACTAGTCTGGTCCCGATTCTCGCCGTTTTTCTTCGATTTTTACTGCTTTTCTTTGATTTTTATCATGGCCGAAGCCTGGGGGAGGTTTGCAAGGTGGCTCTCTTGCGTTTTGGAGGGGTTGGGTGGTGTTAAAACGCGAAAGCGGCGCGCGTTCATGCGCATTTGAAGTAATGTCTGGCTGGCTAAAACTCTGGCTGGCTTTCCGGATCAATATTGCGGGGTGGTTGACGCTTGTGAAAGGTCGCAAGAGACCATTGCGAACGTATGCCAAAACCGAACCTTTCGTATATAAGGATTCGTATCATTTTCGGTTGGATTTCACAATTTTTTCTCTGAGCTTTCGTGGTAATGTTGAGCTTTCGGGTGCTATTGCGTTAACTGTCCCATATAATTTTTACGCATCTGCGATGTTCGATGCTACTCACTCTCGCTTATCGAATGCGAGTTGTTATGGGTTTTTATTTATAAATAAAATAAAATATTTTATTTAAAATCATAAATTCTTCATACAAAATTTTTCCGAAAATATAATCCTTTCACATCTGGAAATACAAAAATAAATAAATCTTAAGATTATTGTTAACACGACTGATAAATATCACTACTACGCCTATGAATACAATAAAAATAAAGTTTTAGGATCATTTCCACGAACCGGCTATTTATTACAACGATTAAAAAAAACGACCGACTAAAAAAAGTGTAATAATATAATTCAAACGCCCTATGACCAGGTACGAACGGACTCACGAATTTATTACGCGGCATTATCATCGCCGTTTGTTCAAAGTCGAAAATATTCAAAACCCAAACATGTTCATATACACTTTTTTATCGAACAAAACCGAAACCGGCCATCTTTTTTCTGCCTCAAGCAAAAAAAAAACTGAAAATTATAAACGTTGCGGGGTGCGCCTCTTGTATAATTTATGTACTGCGTGTAAACTGGTTTCGTGCGTTTTCTCTTTGTGGGCACCGACATCGAGAAAGTTTCAGAAACATTGTACCATGTAGTAGGATCTGCTACTTATACAGCAGAGATTTTTAACCCTTATATGTACAAAAATACTAAAAAAATAATGATAATTCTTGGTTTTTGTAAATGAAATCTGATTTTCATTTTTTTTTATAACCAATAAAATTTATAAATTATTTTATTATTATCATTATAAATAATAATAAAACAATTTTTTTAAATATTTAAAATTGTTATGAATTTTTTATTATTTTTCCGTTCTTATACATATTTTCAAATGTTCATTGTAAAGCTGTGTTTGGGGAGTTGGGAACAGTTGAAAATCTCTGGTCTACAGGGTGGGCCTCTTCGGGGGCTACAGGGGGTGCCAAAATGGCCAACAACGAGCAGGGTGCGTCTGACATTGAAGAAGTGCCAATAACAGCCGAATAAATAGGGGTACACATAACCGTGAGACGAGGGTTGAATATTCGCCCGCCCCGTTCTTGCAGACTAAACAGGTCCAGGGGCGCTCACACCCTTATTTCTTATTATTTATATATTATGTCGTGTGTATGTGTGTCTAAAAAAATGTAAGTGAGTGAGCATTGTGCGCGAAAATTGGACGTTTTCGAAAATGGACCTCTTCTTGTATCGATTCAGATGCTTTGTGAATTTTTTGAATATGGTGCGTTTTATCTCTTTTATGTATGCTGTATTTATCTTTCGTCGGTAAAAACTCGTTTTAATTTTTTTTTTAATTTATAAAAGAAAGTTGACTGGTTGTATAACAGTTTCAGCGTGTACCCGAATTACTTTGTTAATTTTGTGAAACAATTATTCTCAACTATGCTCGTTCAAGTTGATTAGATAGTTTAATTGTTTTAACTTGTGAATATTCGCCGAATTTTCTTAAAATAGTTCACATTTGTAAATACATAGAATAAAAATAATTCGTGCACATTTTTTTAATCACATGTTCATGATAAATATTTTTTTATATAATGAATTGATTGATGTTTATTTCTCAGAAAAAAGCATATTATTATCGAAAATGTTATCGTTATTTACAGAGAAAGGTCAGAATTCACATTTTTTTCCATATATTAACTAATCATAATTTGTATGCACAATTATAAAAGATTAGTGCATTTTTTATAAAAACAAATTTGAAATATTCAAACTGTATAAAAATGGTAATCTTCTAAAAACTCAAAATTTTCGCTATATCTGAAATCTTTTCGTAAGTTTCTATAAAATAAATAAACCCACCCTTTTACAACCGGTTAAGTACCCCTGAGAAGATGTATGTCCGAAAAGCCAGTATCAAAAATGTAGACGTGGAGCCTTCCCGTACTAGGTGCAGCACCCTGTTTGTAAAGAGATTTGTATGGACGAAGGGTACCGACGAGTCACGTACAACCAGTTACGAAAAAAGGCCGATCGCATCGTCTCCGAACACACACACACTTATATTATATATTATATTATTATACGAAAAAACTTTTCCCCGACCGTTCCGTGTCTTAATGGGCCAAGAAGGAAATGTATGCGTCGAATAATTTCGGTGGAAATCGCTTTTCCGACGAAAACTTCACCGATAAGCGACTTCACAAACGCCATACCCGATCCGCGCAATAAATTCAACAATTTAAATATTCGCATTTAGGAAAGTCCGTGCGTTTGTTCGGAGAAGGAAAAAAAACGGTGCTATTAGCGCGATAAAGTCGGAAAATTACGCTCCAAATTCGTTAAACGTGTATTTGTGATAGGTGCGTAAATCAAATTCGAAAACGCGATGCTTCGACTTTCATACTTTTTAACGACTCTAATAAAATATTAAATTTTATATTTGTAAGATTGTCGTGCTTAATAAGGTCTCGCTTTCGAAACGTGTGGGAATCATAGTACAAAAGTCTCCGTATCGGAAAACGTAATATAAATTAATTTCTACGAACGACTCAATATACAATGTCAGTCGTTAACGGCTAGAAAAAAATTCAACTAACGACTGTTAACGACCGATTTCATAAATACTCTCACACGTGCTAATAAATATTTATAAATCGTATGCGGAGAGCGGTTTAGTCACATTTTCCGAGATGTTATCAATTCATTCGCGTTCTTATATATATTATATATTTTTTTTACTATCATTCGGAATTAGTATATATGGCTCTATCAGTTTTCACCCCTAAGGGGGTAGTTGCGATACACAATTTGCTCTAGGACTCCCCAACGTATCGTTTTGGCCACCGTCTATTTTGCCTCTGAAGACCCATATGTGTTTTCTTTCACATACGAGTTTTCATTATTACTTACGATCAGTCCAATCTCGGATACGACGAAACCTGAATCAATTGAATGTTTATATAGAAAAAATCTTTTTCATTGTATGCGAATCGCTTTTAAGTTCAGTTATGATAGTTGAAAATATAAAAATCAGCCCCTTCATATTGTCGGGGTATATTAGAACAGAATAGTTAAATTCCTTGCGAAAGTGAATCCATTTCGGCAAACTTGCCACATTCAGCCGCTCGTTCCAACTTTGAATATATCGGGATACGTCCTTTCAGTCGACTTTTGAACAGCGTCGATTCGATTTCGAAAATTCGCAAACTGCTCGAAACGACCCAGGTCGTAACGATTTTATCGATATTGTTTACAAGCGGGCCGACGACGACATAAAAAGAATCAAAAGTCTCGCTTTCAATAAGCCCCGGGCCCCTGGATAAAGAGAGCGTTTTCTTATATACCCATGTACCTTGCTGGAATCTGCGAAAAACCCCTTTTACAAATAATCGGATCGCTTTTACCCGACTCTGTCCAGATCCACCCGCCCCTGAGCTTCCGCCCCCTGCGAGTAATGTATGTATATTACCTCAGTGGGTGTGAAAACATCCTTTACACCAGGCCGAAAGGGAGCACTGACTGGCGATTGTAATCCTTCGATACGTGGGGATTAGGGATCGGATTCCCTCTGCCGTTTTCCCACAAGTTGGGCCTAGGAAACGCCGATACGGCCATTTAAGGCCGTCTCGTGTACCCAAAATAATATGAGACTGGCATGATCGTAAATTGTGCCGCAAATTTGCAATCGCCCCGTTGGATTCGGGGGCTTTTTGCCCTTTCCTATATGGGGATGGCTCGTCGAGTGCTCGGTTGTTTCGTGGGGCTGACTTTTTCGGGGAAAAAGTACGAAAAAAAGTGGTGTGTGGGTGAAGTGTAAGCTAGTTTGAGGACTATCTAATATCTTTCAGTATAAGTGCTTATGTGGTTGCTTACGATACGAATTTCAATTTGTGGTCGTTTTCGGGATGCTGAACTCGTTTATGTTTAGCAGTATCGTATTTACTAGAAATATTTTCGATATGTGCGTTTACGTTTATACGTTTTATGCTGATTCCGCGTTTTAAATAAATTTTCTAATATCGAAAATATCTCAAAATGAAATCAAACGTTTCACGAAAAATGCAAACGCATTACGTTGTCCAATACCACTTTCCCAGATTGAAACTTTTGACAATGCTCCGACGCAACATTATTCGCATATTTACGTCCATGTTTACATTCGCAATGAACAATTCCATCAGCGTATTTCCGAGCAGCAGCCCCATTTTCCACAATTCAATTTACATAAATATACGCAGTTAAAAAACGCGATAATTACACCGCACGAAAATTAAATTTTCTTTCAGGGGTTAGGCGCACACCTCGGCGCGTTTCGCCTAATTCCTTCGAGTTTACTTAAGCGAAATAATTGAGGCTTAATCGACATTGTTTCGCTCGCACCTCACCGCAGTTTCGGCGTAAGAGGGAACGAGATGGTGACATTGCGCCGTTAAGGCTTCGCGACTGTAGGTGCGAGGCCGGCTCGCTCGTATGAAATTGCAACTAAAAGCTACACGAAATGGCGATAAAGTTATACGGAATTACTACTTTACGCATGTTTATGCCGCCTTAAAACGTTATACCGCCCTTGTACACCTAGTAACTGAACTGCGCCCCGGCGTCCCTTTTGCTCTTCGGTAGTAGGTGGTAAGTAGGCACTGCTCTCGGTACTTACCCGGGTATCGCGCACCTAGGTATATCGGGGCTATCTGGGGATCAAAGGTCACGTCTTATTACACTTTTCGGACATAACTTTCTTCGGCTTTTCGATCCGACACTTTCTCGAGCGCTCTCTTATCGCTTATTCGCCGATTGTGATATATAATATATAATTATTTTTTTCAACTTTCTAGATACGCGTATCGATTGAGGTACTTATTGACTTGTTCCGTATCAATGAATCGGTCGTTTTATTCAGCGCACGACCCACATCGGCTAATTGGCTGTCCCGTGTTTGTTTAATTGTCGTTGTTGTGGCTCGTAAGTATGTTTTGCGAATGTGCACATATGGCAGGTCACGGCGATATTGTCGCTGTGTAAAAAAATCGTCGCTTCAATTTAAAAGACGGCTCGATCGTAAAACACGCTGTTTAGATAATGTTGACGTGTTTTTGAATTGTTTATTGCCGGCGAAAATCACATGTGTAGCACGAGAGGGCGATACAATTGCGTCGTTTAACGGATTTGCTAATTTATTTGGAAACTGTATATTTTAATGATTTTTTTGAAAAAAATCTGATAGAGCACTCACCGGACGGCCTCGAAAAGTAACGTATGGTTTTTTAATTTGATTTTGTTTATTAGTGTTATAAAACTTTAGTAATTAACGACTATATCTCGGATGCAAGTAAAATAAAATTAGATTTACATTAATAGTTTTTTGTGGCATGTATCATATTATGTCCAAATATCTAATAAATCGTTATATTTTAGATAAAAATTATACTGAAATGCTTGCAAATATAAAGTAAATCAATGTCATTTTTTTGTGTTCCAAGGTTTTTTCGCAAAATAGATATTTGTAAATCATTGTATTGCAAAAAATTAACATAACAATATCGAAAAAATATTGACCGGTTTTCTAAAAAACATCATAGCCATATCATAACTAATATTTTATTACAAATATTTTATACTTCGTATCTTTTGTATCCAAAATTCCATAACTCTATTAAAAATTGTCACTATTTTCTCAAGCTTTAAAACTAGAAAAGCGCCTGCGCACAACATCTACAATATTGATTGCTCGATTCAATTAGTCCTTTCTTACCCCAGCGCGGGACGGACAAAACAAAAAAAAAACCACCCCATTCTACAAGTACAATTGCATCTCCAGCAGAGCGATTAACTAAAGATACAACTATACGAAACGTATAAGACATAAATTATTATATTCTCCGGTATAATTTAGATTACACTTGCGGGGGACGGGAAACGGGAGTCTTCGAGCTCCCAGTGCCATCATGGCGCAGGGATGAAATTTGCATTTTCCACTCCGACCCCTCTTGGGGGTGAACTGCACAGGGGCGTGTGCCCGACGTATGTTAGAAATTATTAGTTTCCTAGCAACATTTATCCGGGGACTGGCGTTGCGTTGGGGTAAATAAATTATGGAGGTTTCCATCCCGTGTACACACTGTACTCTCCCAGGTACGTACGTGTTTGCAGCGTTTCGCAAACTTTTCTGTGATATTTTGTACTGATTTGTGCTTGATACAATCTTGGTCAATGTATCAAATTTACTTGAGAATTTATTTCATCATCTATAGTCTGTCCAACGTACATATTGTAAGACAAGATCTTTCTGAAAATCATTAGAAGTTTCGTTATTTTAATCACGTCTTCCAACTATTGAGTGTTGAGAGAAAGGTTAGTTAATGTGTTAAAGTATTGAAAAAAAACAATTCAGATCAATACTAATTAAAAGTAAATGATTAAAATATAATACAAATCGAATTACTTATTTGCTAAACATCGATTATTAGAATATTCGAAAATCTTCGATTGGTATTATTTTTTTTTTATTAACTTTAATTAATTATTTTGATAAATTTTGAATATTTTAGATTTTATCAGGTATACTCAATATTTTTTATAAACGCTGATGTATGAAAATTTTCGTTCCCCTATAGAAAATTTGCGAACGCAGAAAAATCACCCGCGCTATATTCGTCTCTAATTTCAGCCGATTATATGGGGATTTGAATGACTTAACACGTTCGAATGTTCAAATTTGAACTGTGTGCAAGTAGAAAGGGGGATGGAAGCAATTTAATTCGACTGCTCCGGCAATTGAGCGAAATTTATTGCAGATGCCTCAAATTGCTGAACTCGCGCACTCCGAATGCGCCATGTTGAAGACATTCAGATTTTTTTAATAACTTTGTAGATGGGGACTGCAAATTGCATCCAGTAATATGATCAATTTGGAATAAAATTGTTGGGACGTTTTTCAAGTGACGTTTTTTTTATCGGTACGAAAATATACGGATTCCAAATCGATAAAAATTAATAACGTATAACGACGCACTTCACATATTCCAAATTGTCTATTTATTATATATTTTATAGTATCACTATTCTGATGATTATAAACAAACAAACAAACACAACCTATTCCGTCGAATTAATTCAAGTTTGTAAAAAAAATTCTAACAGGTCCGACATTTATCTTAAACAGTCGTAAAATTTTATGAGGAAAAAAATTCAATCCATGTGATTGGTTTCAAGCAACTCAATAAATTTCTAACTGGTTCGTTTCCGCCATACGTGATTTACGGGACTGCATATTTATGTTAAAAAACTTCGGTCACAATTCAAGATTGTCCGAGGAGACGAAGCAAGAGAAAGCGCACGCCTTCGGGAAAGTGCCAATTTTCTTTAACCCTTAACACGACCTTATTACGCAAGTTATGAACTATAAATGCCCTTTTTTTGACAAACTCTCGTTGCGCGCAGAACCGGTGAATTATAAATAAGTCGAAAATTTCCCCGCCGTCGACTTTTTAATAAGGTTTTTCCACGAAAGCGGCCCCCGCCTCTGGAACGAGTAGACTTCTTACACACTCGTTACAGAGTCGCATCATTGAGTTTTATAAATATAGATGTTGTACTTTAAACAAACGCCTGGAATAAGTTGAGTCCTCTCGAAGAAAAGTCGCTCTTCGGCGGGAAAAGTCTTTTTCCTCGCCCGTCCGCGTCGGAATTGCTTCCACGGGGCGCTCGGCTTTACGACAGATATAAAAATAACACTTTCCCCAATAAAGAAATGTTCGCAAACTTCGCCCTTAAGTTCGCTACGTCGCGTTAGATCCTTCTTTTATTTTCTATTCGGAGCCACGCTGGAGTAAACGGGTCGAATGTGCTCAACGACCAATCGATAGTCGGCCGATTAAAATAAAGAAAAACGTATGCAATAAGGTAATATATATGCAAAATAGAAAACTTTACGAATATCCTCGACTTTCGTGTATCATAAATTTGCATGTACAATTCGAGTTAGTGCATACAATGAAGCAATTTGAAAAACATTATGTTTGCTGCTAATTATGCTGAATTGAAACGTGTGCGCGGTATTAACATTTGAATGAAATTCGACTTTCATTCATTTCGAAAATGGGACTCCTTGTATTAACATGTTTTATGATACTAGATGTTCCCCGTGGCGTTTTTCGCGTAAAAGCCATTAAAACTGTCAAAGCAAAAACTTTCAAATAGTCACCTATCCGAATAGATCTCAATTATTTTTACTACCGTTTTACGATTCGACGCTCAAAAGATTTTTATGATCATTTTTTGATTGCTTAGTTGGTACAGGGCGATTCACACTTTTGTAAACGCCACTTATTTCACCCCTCGATGGTAAATCGCAATAAAAACTCGATCCCTACACCGCTTGAGAATCATAGAAAATGCGACCTTATGAAAATCATCTGATTATAAAGAATGTTTGAGAATTTTGATTTAGATATAGTTTTTATATGCATTTCAATTGAAATTAAATTCTTATGCTTTCTAAATGTTGAAAATCAAATATTTAAATTATAAGTATTATGAAAAAGATATTTCATTGCAAAACTTATGCATTCCGCGACCGTAATAATTTATTCGATTCGCTTCATTAGCGTAGTAAAACCAAAGAAAATTCCCATTATTCACGGTCCTTCTTTGAATTTCTATATCATAATTTAATTCAACCGTGTTCAATTTATACGTATTTTAATTCAATTTCGAGAAAACGGCAAAAGGCGATAAGTAAGGTCGTTTTCGACTTTATTACGATCAATTTTCACCTTAATCTTGTCATAAAAGCAAATCGTCGTTAACTGTCGATCGAAACGCGAACTTGTATCCACATTATACAACAGTGATATATTTTATCGAAATTGAATTGAAATCATGAAGGCTTACGCGTTCATTCTAGCGTAGCTAATGTTCAATGTCACCATTGACGTTTTTCTGTTTACTTTTACCCTTCGTACGTTTCATTTTTATTGTATCGCATCCCTAAACGATTCTATGTTTGTTTTGTATTTTCAATGCGGTTTTATATCTCACAGGAAAATATTTTACATGAGTTTCTCACACGATATGAATGTTTGCGCTTACAATCGAATAGTAGATACTCAATATTACAAATATTTACGATAATAAGAAACAATTAAAGCTATTCGTTTGTTAAGGTGACCGCTATGTACATATAAAATTTAATGCGATGAAACAAAACGACAAATTAAATTTTCAACAATGTATTCGAGTTGCGTACGAAATTAACATATTGCGCACATAACGATTTCAGCGCTCGGAATACGCAAACGCGAAACGAACCGGGCGCGGATTTATACGTGATATCGCATAGTCGAAACCGTAACAATTTTCCGCTGAAATTGCCGGGCAATTTCCAAACTTTGTTGTTTGTCCGTCCGCCATGCATATGTATAATAGCGAAATGCCAGACCGGCAAAGCAGTGGGCCGTGTTTGGGCGGAATTGCAATTTCGCCCGACGGACATTACACGTGCACCGGCTAATACTATGCATAACGAGACGTTTGGGATGCACTGGTCGGCGGCATTTCCCGAATGGTTAGGTTAGGGTGGATTTTTCGGGGTGGGATGGGCTTTGAGGGCGGCCAGAGCTTTTTCCCGCTTGCGGAAACGCAGGGTTGTCGAGAGTTCATATATTGTACTACACCAAACAATATATATATAAAATTGTTAAAAATTTCATTTTTCAAAATTGACAAAAAAACAAACAAGTTCTAAGTTTTAATATTAAAATAGATTTTATTTAAAGTTATATTATTTTTAAGTCAATATGGTGATTTTTTCGATTTATTCGACCCTAGTGGAAGGGGTTGTGTGGAGGTTTCGTATGGTTGGTTTTTGTATGTGGTGGATGAAATTTTTGTGTGTGGTACATGCGATAGGGGTCTTAGGGGGTGGTTGGGTGGATTTGTGGGTGTTCGGGTGGATTTTCCGTCTACGGGTTCGTTATCTGCGCTAACGGTCCGCTACGGCCATTGCAGCTGTAAAAGCGGCGTTCAAAATATACGCGTATAATAATGTGAACATTGCAAATTGGATGACGGCGTTATTTTTTTTTTTTGTTTCTTGCGGCTTTCAAAATTGGCTTTTTCAAAATTAAAAAAAGGTATAAGCTCGAAATAATAATGTGGTTTGCTCTGTGCGAATTTGGGGTTTTTGATTTTATTTTAGCGTGTGAATTTAAATTCGCATTACGCAGAATTGACTTTTTTTAACTAATGAGATTTATTTTAAATGTTAGAAATACGTGGTTTTAATCGAAGGTCGTTTACATGATATTGCTCATTGTTAATTTTCCATGCATGTGTCATATTGTATGATTTATCATGATGGAGTATTTTATGATTTATGAATAATCGCTATAATTTTAAATAAGAACGTGTTAGTTACCTTGAACATATGCAAGATTAATTCGTTGTCAATTCCTATTATACCATATTTATAAAAAAAATAAACTGTAAAAACTATTGAAATTCAGTAATAAAACGATCAATACTTTAAAAAATATTGTATTTTCTTTAGTTAAATACATTTTTTTCTAACAAAAAGATTTCTTCTATCTCAAAAACCAACAGAGAATTCCAAATCTGAAAAAAATAAAAAATAAAAAATTAATACAACCATCTAAATAATATTTGACTTAATTCTACACCATAAAATGCGGACAACCTGCAAAATTCTCTAGCGTAATCTCTTCGCATTTTCCTCATAACGACCGATCGAAACGGTCATATGTAAAATCGACAACGCATTTATTTATACATCGATGATTTTCATTTTGAGCAAATATGACTGCAGGTATCACCACCACATTCTGTGTTTGTGTTGTGGTGCAGAATTCGAAGTGTGCGACCGCCGCCGTTTATATGCACCGTTATGCAAATGTTATTGTTTTGTTGCCCGTATAATATGATTACCGCAGTCTCTACGTCCGAATACGTACAATATATTTATATAATAGTTTGTATACGTATATGAGGGATGTAGGTTCAAAATTCGCAAATTCTATGAAAGAATCCGTGAATTTGTTGAAAGTTTTTCTTTTGTGTGAATTTGTTTCACGAACTTCTTTTTTTTCTATCAAATTTAGTAGCAAATTTTAACATTAAATTTAAAAAATCCAGTGCGTATATTTTAATTTTATTATAAGATTAATCATTTTATTATAAGATTGATCGACTGCTAACTTCATTATAATTATTAAAAAAGTAACATCATTTAAAAACGAAACTACACAGAAAACTACGTTGACTTGATTATTTCTGTATAAAAGAATTCAAAGATATTTTTAAATTTGGTTAAAAGTAGTCGTCAAACTTTATGGTATCTTTAGTTATTTTCATATCAAAAAGTTATCTAAAAGAGTCTCATGATTTTGATTTTATGAATTGTAATGGTCTACGAGTTAAATAATTGTTAAGAATTGTGCAAAAAATTACTTATTATTTTTAATCTACAGAATTTTTCGATGGTATTTCAGACAACTAGTTTTGATCCTACACCCCTCAAAATAGGCATACAAACTGATAAAAGCAACATAACATACCCCGAACACGACCGAAAGTGTGCGTAAACACAGACCGTACAATAAAACACGAATAGAAGATCGCGGGAATTGCCACAATGGCGTTATTGTATGTGTTATCACATAGAACTATGGGAGGTCCCTGGAAAAATTACCGTTTCCATTGCAACTGGTCGTTTCCGTTATTGCGTGCACATTATTTTAATAAAAATATATAGTAATCAATTTTTTTCGGGTTTTCGTGTGAATAAAAGTATTCGCGTCGGTTCAGGAAATCCATGAGATTTCCCGTTATTGTTTCGTTTCTATGTTTGCTTCAGAAGCTGCCAACGTTTTATATTCGTATTCATAATCAACGGTGTTTTCCACGTTTTGATAATTATAAAGTTCGTGATTGGTTGTCGACACCTGTTGTATTTATTGCCATATTTTTATGTAGTATTTTCGTAAACGTTGATTAGCCTTCTACATTGCATGCGGAGCGTTGTTGCATAGTACGGCAATAAATTAGGAAGAATTTATTGTTCAATAAATTGCACGAAATACGAGCGTTTCTAAGTAAGTCCGTTTGTATCACAATGATAACCATTTCGTATGATAAATGGAATAATATAAATTTAGTTTTCGTATAATTATCATTTTTTTAATTAAATAATGCGTTGCGTGTATACGAAATGCTTTTACGATTTCGATTAGACACGATTTTGTGCTCATAATATACATACTTATAAATTTTCCTGATATGAACTTTGAAATGTAAATCATAACGGTGAACATGAAAATACATATATTTTTACGTTGCTTTCCACAAATACTATGCGAAAAGTCTTACACGAAATAAACTTGGAATTGTACCAAATTATTTTCCCTCAAAAGTAATACAATCGAAAACCTTTCAAAAACAGGTCAATCGCTGCATAAAACTATAGCATTTGAATATTTAATATTTCGAACTTTTTTACATTACTATGAAATACTTTTAAAATTGTGTACAGAATTTTATTCAGTGCGTATGAATAAGTGATTTTTTTTTTTTTCAATGTGTCCATATCAACTTTTTTGTAACAAGACTTTTTCAGTGTATATGGACTATATCTTTAAAACTTAATAATATTAGCTTTTTATGTCTAAAAAATATACCATTCCAGTTGTTTGGAAAGATCATTATAATAATCGAAAAGCAATAACATTCCTTTCAAACATGTATTGTAGTAAATTTTAGAAGTACTGTAATTATTGAAGCATGCTAAGAGCTCATTTCTATTGTTGGATACGTAATGAGCATTCACATTGTTCTGCCATAGTTGTACTTACTTGCATGAAAACTGCATAGGAAAACGTTGCATAACTTTTCAAACTAATACGGGCTCGAGGCGACTTCTCGGTGCACATCCAACAGTAATTTCAATGCATATTTATAATATGTATGTCACGATTCTTCGGTTCGTGAGGCTTGGATCCTGCGGATAAAAAAGTGAATAAATAAATCGTATTACTGGAATAGATCCGTTTAGCTTTTAAACCGATCACGTATCCCAGACTGCGGAAAACCTATCGGTTGCATTCATGTGCGTTACGTGATGTTCGTTTGACTGATTTTTCATTATATAGTATGTATATTCTGAATGTAAATACACCATTAAATGCTAATTGAACTAAATTATGGACGAATAAAGATATGTTTATAGATTAGTAGTTATGAAGAATAATGTTGGTTTTCGTATTAAGTATTCGTGTAGTGGCTCAACGGATTAACTATGTCATTGATATATTTGTATCGAATGATTTAAAATTTTATTTTTCTTCAAACCACTTAAGCTTAATTTATTAAAAAAGGGGTTGTATTATATTAGGATTTATTTATATTATTGATCGATTATTTACTATTTTTATTTAATGATGTATACGATTTGTTTCGATAATTTTTCATTTCGAACTGTATCAAAATTATGATGTCATATCCAAACTAAACGAGTTATTATAATCTGAATTCGAACTGACCCTAATCTTTCTGTTTTACCAAGGAAAATATACAAAATCACATTTAATAACATCATCCGTGTTTTCTTACACGCGACTAGCTTTCAAAGCTCTATTAAAAAGTTCTCAGAAACGCCCACACGCAAACAGAATCGTTTTCGTCTGCGAATAAAATAGACTATCCCGACATCAAAGAGCTCTTCCTATTCACACCTCATTTTCGCACATGTAAGATGCTTTCATGCTATAAAATAACAATTTGTAGCCAAAACCTCACACTTGAGACAACCTTCCGCTTTTTAACCCATCGTACGGCAGTCGGAAAATGAGCAAGAGATTAAAGATTTTATTTTGATACTTATTCGACATCAATTATACGCTTTCGAATCAGATGCTAATTTATGTATTTTTGTGTAGTTATAAAAATTTAACGGTTTAAAATCGTTTCTTCGACAGTTGTTCATACGAAAATTTTTGTACTTTGTACAACAAAGGATACTTGGAATTAAAATTCGGGGAATTTCGGAAAGGCGTTGACATTCTTTATATTTTGTATTTATTACATATTTCAGTCGACAGTTCGAAACCAAGTCAAATACACCGTGAAATACGAGGCGCCCGAGTTCGGTCGTAAATCGACAATACGTGCTCCCTTGCTCGGTCTGTTGAGAAAAGAGCATGCGAGCTTATTTATATTTAGCTCAGTTTTCGAACATGGTCAGGGAAGGCTGATGGTTTATTACTTTTGAAAATCGCAATGAAACAGCGCCACGTCACTAAAAAGTGACTATTTCCAGTGGCAAATTGACCGTTTCGAAACGCAGCCTTTGGTTTTTATTGCTTCGGCTTCTAAATGTCGTTCCATTGTTGAGCGACTTTTCACACGTGCGTAATTGAATTGTATGAGCAATCGAAAGTATTGCTTTCAGTATTTTGATTTTTGAATCAAGATCTGGACTTCGTCGGTTTCGGGTCGTATGACAGCTGAGTCAATTTATTTGAGAACACTTTTTTTTTCGATTTGCATTGAAAAATTTAAACATCGTTTACGACGTAAAATTCTTTGTTTAAACAAAAATTACCACTCGTGAATATTCCGTACATGCAAGTGTGATGGATCGCGTCAAAATGCAACAACGGTTTTTATCTCTTTATAAAATTTTGTAGTGAAACAAATAATAATTTTTGAAGGAATTAATTCCTTCCATAAAATCAACATAACATCGATGCATTTTCAATTAATTTGCATAGGTCGAATACATAACGGAAACAATATGTTAATTTGACAATGCTGCACTGATCGAATCGCAGCTGTATGTGCATAAACAAATAGCTTTTTGATTTTCTTTTACGACTTTTTTCTGGAAAAGTTGTCAGCTTTTTCTTCACCGTATAAAAAAGTCTAATAAATTTATGATATGCGGATAAATGTAAACCCATCAAATAGAATTTTGCGGATCACATGAAACGGCGTTGAAATATTTTTAATGCCATTTTGAATACGTTTTACGGATTCATATTCATATTCCGATTAGTAACGGCTTTGTGCATAAATTTTTCTCAGATTTTTTTTTTTAAATATATATTTTTTTTTTCATCGAATTATTAATTTATTTCGTCTGACCCGCGACCTAAAAATTGTTGTTATTTTAGGATTAGAAAATGTTTTTGTGGTTAACTTTTTCTATAGGCAGCTGCACCGAATTACTTATGACAAAATTATACAAACTACTTCGACAACACGAAACCTTCCAAAAAGCGGTAATTATATTATGTTCAACAAAAATTTTGTAAGTTTTCTTTTATATTATTTAAATCGATAATTTTCATCTGTAAAATCTCGTCTAAATGTTCTACGAAGTCCTCTATAAAGATATTATCCTACAGATGTTCCACTCGAAAAAAATTCCAAATCAATGCCCTTCACATATGTTCAGGGTTAACGCTCCCAGCACTCGACCCAAAATCGTCACCATAGCGAAAATTATGCTCCAAGAACGTAGTTTATGGCATACGTAAACTCGAGCAGTGTCAACGCCCGGACACGTGAAATAAGGGCACGAAAAGCCTCGCCATTACTCCTATGACCATATGGGGGCCTATATGGAGAATTTCGCGGTCGGCGGCGATTTCGCGACTCCGGCATGCCGAACATTCCTCCGATCGTATCGTCGGCGAAATGAGTCATCTTGTTGTCGAACAAGAGCGACGGTTGTCGTTTTCAGTCCCTCAATATAAATTTATGTCCACTTCGGCGGTCGGGTTAGTGGCCATGGGCGCCAACCCCTCTTTATGGCGTTTACGCTATCGTTTAAATTCGTGGAAAGTTGTTGTTTTTCGGCGGTTGCGTAATGGCTGTGAAATGCGACGGTGATTCTTTTCGGGTTGAATGCGAATTTGGATTGTTGGAATGTGTGTTGATCGTGTTAAATCGGTGGAAGATTCGTTTTTTGTATATGATATAGTTTTTGGATATTATTGAAATGTTTATTTAAAAGAAAATCGATAAATATTTTTGCAAATTAAAAATATGTCTTTTTATATAAATTCCACATTTAGAAAATTAATTCGATAAGTTTTTTCTGTTAATGTTATCAACCGTTGATTTCCATTGAAATCCCCTATATATAATAGCGGATATCTGTCTGTCTGTCTGTGTGTGTGTGTGTGTGTGTGTGTGTGTGTCACAATGACGCTCGCGACTCTCATTGTATCGGGAGCGCATAAAGAG
>JAOXNN020000017.1:812391-867811 GCA_028571205.2 Hydropsyche betteni
CCCGCCCCCACACGCCCCCCCCCCCCCCCCCCCCCCCCCCCCCCCCCCCGCCGCCCCCCCCACGTCGCCATGGCAACCGGCCGCCGCCATTCTCGGCGCACCTGCCGCTCTGTCGCTCTGGACCCGAATCTCTCGCATACACGCGTCGTTCCGTGGGTGTGTGTGTGTGTCGACGGTTCTCAAACTGTGGGGGTTTTGTCGTGGTTTTTATTTTGTGGGTTGAAAATTTTTGGTTTTTGTGTGTTGGCGGTCGGTTTTTGTGCAATTTTTAGTGTGGATGGTAGATTTTGTTATCGAAGTGTGATTGGTGTGTGAATCGGTTTTTTTGTGTTGGATTTCATATACTTTGAAAGATATGAAATATTAGTTGAAATTTTGATTTTTATACATGTGTTGTGATTGTTATTTTTATTTTTTTACTTCTGCGTATGTTACAATACTTTTTGAATTTTTTCCATATTAGTCGGTTTTTAGTCAATCTATAATACTTTCAACAAAAAATTTCTAAATTACAATTATGATAAACTATAAAGAAATTCATTAAATGAACAAAAATATGTATTCTTTATGCGTTTAAATATAAATTGGAAATGATAATTCTGCAATATCGAGATTTACAAAAATTAATAGTGCTTGAAAATTTGTTGTAATGATAAATTTGTTTTCATCGTTGTATTATTAACCTGTCATCAAATTATCAGATTTACTTAGAATATATTTGAAAATAGATGGCCGTAATTAAATTGAAGAAAAACCTCGTGAAATTTGTTATCTTGATAAATATAAACGAGCATTACACATATTTGAATTTTCACATTTATAAATTAACTTTTAATTTAATTAAACGAACAATTATCTTTCATTTAAAACTCAAGTCCACGTCATACCACTATTTTCACCGTACAAAAATCATCTTTCGCATCACAAACAATTAATATATTTTTAATTAGCGCATACATTTCTCATTTAAACATATATAAATTACAAATACAATAGTTTATTTTTATTTAATTGGATGTACATACTGCACTCAAATGAATTCCAAAGATAAGAAAGCGTACATCAAATTTCCACATTTGTGGTTTTTTTACGTGACCTGGAACAATAGGAATCTTTGTTTGCAAAATCATAATAAATTTGGCATGTAATGTGAAGGTTATTTCAAACAGTGCCCATTTCATGTTCTGGTGACACGTCATTAAAAAAAAATTAACAGCCTTGCGGATATGTGACGTGACACGTGGTCGATTATAACGAAAACATTTGTCGTTCACTTGCACGATAATATTTTTATACGAGCCTGTTATTTTGTCGTATACGGAATCAGTTATGATTTCATGAAATACTTTTGAATGTCGAATGGTTATTTTAACTGTCGGCCGTAATCTTTGAGCCGGTTTACGATGCCGAGGCACGTCAAAAATGTACTCGAAGGGGAGGATTTTAGGAATTCTCCCACGTTTTTTTCATATGCAAATAATAATTATATACAGCCGTTATGCAATTCGTGATCGTCAAAGTCATATAAATTTGGATTATGTATATATGTTACTGCGAAATTTTGTAAATAGGTTCACAAATCTTGGATTTTACTGGTGAATAAAGTCTAGCGTTTTGCTTACAAGGAGACGATCCAGCTTGGGAAATTGAGTTCTTAATGAAAAATTTTTTTTTCTAACAGATCACCTTTATTGTATTAATTTGACAAAGTATAAAAGCTAGATGTCCAGCCAATTTAATTTAATTTCGAAATTCTTCTCCTTATTGAGGTAATAAAAGTATTGAAAAGGCTTCAACTTCTGGTTTAAAATAAATTTATCTTCTTTTATAAGAACAAGAAATATATATTTGGTCCAATTTTTGGAGGCCACTTTCATAAGACATTCTAATAGAGATTACGAGGAGACACGTTCTGATTTCACAAATTCTTATATGCCTTTTTCACTAGCCATTCTAGCAAAGACTCAAATGAGGATACGGCACAAAATAACAGTATAAACTAACTCCCAAATCACCCTTTTGTTTCAGGACCCAACGGCTGTCCGAGACGACGGGGTCGTCAGACATACACGCGTTTCCAGACACTCGAGCTCGAAAAAGAGTTCCACTTCAACCATTACCTGACACGCAGACGCCGAATAGAAATCGCGCACGCCCTTTGCTTAACAGAGCGACAGATAAAAATCTGGTTCCAAAACAGGCGGATGAAGCTCAAGAAGGAGTTGCGAGCCGTGAAGGAGATAAACGAGCAGGCGAGGCGCGAACGCGAAGAACAAGACAGGATGAAGCAACAGCAACAAGAGAAGCAGGCCAAAATGGAACATCATGGCCACCATGCAAGCCACCATCACGATCCTCTAAAGCTGGGCCTGGACAAAAGCTCAGCGGACCTCCTGAAAGCCGTCAATAAAGTTCCGACGTAAGAGATGATGGCTCGCGGTGTGTTGAATCGATATCCCTCGTCGAAAGGCTTCGAGTCAAATATTTATATATATTAATAAATAGTAATTCTTGATATATTTATGTATTGAAGAATATATTGAGTGCAATCGAACGCGTTAATTCTCCTCTAAGGACATTTTAAATAAAGTGGAAATGTGAGACATTTTTATAAAAGAAAGTAATAATTTTTGATTAAAAATGAGTTTGCGTGAAGATGCAATAGAGGTGGATGGAATATGCAGAACGTTCGGCTCATTTGTGAAGAAAATTCCTAATTCGTCCGTGTTTTTACAAATAAAAATCTCAAAGTGAAAACATATGAGAAATTATGTATCCATTAGTATAAAAAAATAATAGTATTGTCTTATTCTGAAGTGAAAGTAAAATAAAAACGGGTGTCTGTCGAAAAATCATCGCGCGCGCTTATCCGCAATTAATCTGTTGCCATTTTTAAATGTTTTCGAATTCGGGAGAGCAAATTTGGAATCTTTTACTTAACGGGTGACCATGTTTGTTGTCGTCGATATATTTTTTAACGATTTTATGAAGTTTGCCGTCTCGTCGTTTGTTTTTCCGTTTTTCTTGACCTGTTTCGATCGGAAACTTATTGTCTGTCTTGGTATGTACCTTTTACATTGTACTTTACATTTAATAATTGAATAGCGCTACGAATATACAGTCTTAAAGTTGTATAAATAATACAAATATCTCACAAAAATCGTCTCAAATACGTACTAGAAATTAAGTTGATGAACGTCATATATAAGTAGTATTGTAAGTAAGATAAGGTAAAATTTAAAATTAAAAAAAAATATCTGATCTAATAATCAATGACATCTGGGAGGAAGGCTGGAGCGAGAAAAGTGCAAATTCGTATTTGATATCGTTAGGGATGAAAAGATTATATTAATCTATATTTTTCATGGACATCGAGTTTAAAAAATATTTTCATGTTACAATTCAACACGCTCTGTTTTGTTTTTATTATTTTTTTTATTGATATATCCTTTGATATTATTTTATTCATTTTTTATGATACGGTGTTTGAATTGTATGACTTTCAGCATGTTATTTTGTTAATAAATTTTGAATTATTAATGTTATCGATACTTTTGTTCTCGAAGTATGTATATGATTACGTTTTATTTTTTAATTTCATACTTAAAAATTCTATTTTAGCGTTTGATTACGACATGATAAAATTGCAACTGACTGTTATATAAAAAATATTAGTTAAAATATGATATTGATCATATTATGTATTTAGATCATAAGTAGTTAAGAATTTCTATTTTAATTTTTTGTTCATGTTTTTCATGTTGTGATCGTTAAAAACTGTATGTAATCAATCTGCTCTTATTCAGTATGAAATACTTTGTATATTTCATTTTTTTATATAATTAATGCAATCGAAACGAAATGTTCAGTGCACTTTGATGAAATTTCAGCAATATATACTTATTTTCATCTAATACTATTTTTATATAAAATAATGATCGTTCTGTGTTAAGTAAAACGCTGCAATTAATTGCATTGAACTATGTACAAAATATTAACTAATATACATTTTCTTATAGCACACTTGGCCTTTTTAACTATTAGCCCAAATTGTCAAAATTTCCGTATAAAATTTAGCGATTTCGCAAATATATTTTATAGAATGTTGATTTGTTATTTAATATCCTTAAACGGGTAGATATTTTTGATTTGAAGATCACAACAGTTTTCCGTTATTTTTTTTGTTTATTATTTTTTCGTTTTTTTTTTACGTGTCTTTTATCTGTTGAACGAAGTTAGTGTGGAAATACAATATTCAATCCTATACGTAATTTGATGTCAGGGTAGAAATTAAATAGGCTATATGACTAAAAATCCAAATGTTTAGCATTCTTTCTCTAAAAATTCATGTGAATGTCAGGTAGGTGTATTTCTCAAATTTTTTCAACAGACTTAAATAAATTTAATCGATATATAAGGTTTATGAATATCATTAATGATATCTCGCTTTTTAATTACGGTTTCTTTGTTGGAAAGTGTTTGTTCAGTATTATTTGTAAATTATCTCCTAGCTATTAAACATTTTGGAATTTTTTATCATTTTGTCATTTATCGAAAGTTGCTTTTTATTGGAGGCTTGAACACAAGGGAATGTGAACTAAATTATTTTAACTAATAAGTATACGGGACGCGATTGAAAGATGAAAATAGAAGGCCGCGCTAGTACTGCCTGCATTATTTGTAATAAAAAAGTAATAAATATTTATAGTAAGTGAAAACCGTTATGTAAATTTTCCAGATTTGTTGACATTTTTCGCTTTGTGTATTAGTCTGAAGTGTGATTATTTAGATATACTAATTCATATTTAATAGCTTCTAGTGAAAATAAAATGGATGTAAAAGTAAAACAGAGACAATATCAATTATTTTCGGATTATCTTTACAACTGTACAAAAAGTCTAAATCGTTTGATAACAATTCGATAATCCAACTTATTCGTTTCGATTCGTAATTAACTGATCACACATACTATTAAAAAAATTACCTCAAAATTTCAAAAACAATCTCACGAATTTGCGAAAGTTTTTTTCCGTTTGATTTTAACAATCGAATTATAAAAATTAGAAGCTAAATAAATGTCATCTTGCACTCGACGAACTGTTACTTACTGTATAATAATAAATGATAATTTACGTATTGAATTGCTGTAGCGTTAAGTTAAGAAGTTCCATTTTGTTTTTAATTAAGATGTTAACTTGCCATATTAACATTTCGGTATAATTCCTATAAAATATTAGTATTGTAAATTTATTTAAATGAGATAAGTGCGATACCTTATATTCCACACTTATTTTTTATTTAATTTTAATCAATCTACTCTCAACGAATCATTGTTTCGTGATGAACACAAAAGTGGCCTCAAAATAGTTAACTTTATCCCTACAATTCTTGCAACGGATTTTTTTATTTACTAGGCCACACTTAATATCAATTCATAGTATATATATGAATATGTTTGTCCATCTATCTGTGATCAATCAAAATAAAAAAAAAAATGTATATGTATTCTCTTTACTCTTTTTCAAAAATTGATTGGTTTCTTTTTTTATTTTCGGATTTGTTTTGTTACTTTTTTCTGATGTTATATTACTCTTTACGCCGAATAATATATAACTGAAATTATATGATTTATTTAGATACGAAAAATGGTGCATTTTTATTCAATAGGTGTTTATTTTTTCGTTTGTTAAATTTTCATTGTGTTAGAAATTTGTTAAGGAAGACAAATAATTTTTATTTTTTATTTCAATTGAGTTATGGAATTAAATTCTTAATTTTGTAAATAAATACTTGCGACTAGGTCTATTATTTTGTATAGATTATTTCGATTTAACTTTTATATTTTGAAATTATATGAAATCGTTTTATCAATATTGTGTAGAAAATAAACCAACTTTGGTGAAATTTTTAAGATCTACAATTAGAACTTCTCGTAACCGAATTATCCATTTTTTTCATAAAAAGTCTGATTGCAATCGCCGATTTTTCTCATTGAAAAGATATTATATTATTACTAAAGGTTTATTAACAACCACCGACTTTTGTACTTATTGAACGATTCTTAAAAATTTCGTATTACAAAAACTTTCGTCCTAAGCCAATATCCCTTATATTGTGTATTATATTTGACAAAACATTAATCTTTTTCGAAAATAGCTCAAAGGTTAAGTGAAACAAAATAAAATAAGTACGTAAAAATGCTACGTAATTAATTATCAGTAGGTGTATTTTAAATAAATTTGATCAAAACTGTTAAGAAATTGTGCTTATTGCCCCCCCCCATCGATTATTTTTTGCTTGGTTTTCCAATTTTTTTTCGAGTTTTGTGCCAGATTAGTTGTTTATTTTCTTTTCAGTGAATTCAAATTTAGTTGCTGTCCGTTTTGATCGGTACAATACCACTAGTATATTATATTTAAAAAAAATGTTAAATTAGATAATAGATAGGATCTTATATTACTAAATAATAAAATATTTATACAAAATAATACGTAATGTATAAGCCGGTGTTGTTTTAGTATTTCTGAAGTAGTTCAACAATTTATGAAAATGTGAACAGATCGGAATTCTTGTATTTCGATTCAATGGTTTTTCATAAGAAGATTAATATAAAAGCAGGCAATTTCAGTATTATCATAATATGAAATCCTTTTCTTTTTGTTAATCAGCTCCACGTTTATCCCCAATATTGAAAAAAAAACCATTGAATTGGACAATGAAATTCTTCATATTTCAATTTTAACATGTAATAACAGCTATAAATTTTATGTAACAAATATATTGAAATGTAATATGTACAGAATGTCTTAATAAAAGTGATAAAATATGAAAATAATATTTTTAATTCATTCAAATTCGCGCAGTGTATCTATTACATATAGATATAGATAAATATTAAATACTATTTATTGCAGAAATAATTTTTAAAATTAAGTGAAACGAGCAATTATAATTATTATTGTCGGTTTTTCTTTATTAAAATTAATCTAAAAAAGATTCTAAGTACCAGGAAACCGATATAAAAAAATATTTTATATAAACGATGGCCATGTTTTTGAGACTGTGTTTGTTTCAAGTGCCACTATGGATGACGTCGGCTTTTCGAGAAGCGAGAGTAAATGCTAAATTATGACCTTTTTAGCATTATATCAGAGGGAACCTGCCATTTTCTAATTCTCCACAGACTATAGGAAACGTCTAATAAATTTCAGTTTGCCCTTAAATTACCAATCTTCTCTCCTCTCCCCAGGCGGCCTATCTCTCTTTTTTCTTTTTACCCCGCTGCCTTCCAAGGGGCCATTGTAGTCATCTCCACCCTTGGTACCCTCACCAGATAAGGTGGGAGGAAAAAAGAGCATTATATATAAAATATTATGCATTTTATAAAGTATATTTCATTGCGTTATTGGCCGTTAATGGCGATTAAACGGTCACGATGCGAAATGTTATCAACAAAATCGTCGGAAAAATGGTACGGAATTTTGGCGAAAAGTGCATTTAAATTTTCCAATATTCTGAGTTTGTAAAGTTATAATGTTTCGCTTCGAGTTGCACAATGGTGTAATATCGCCAATCATACACATTGTGAAAGTAATCAAAATAAATGAAGGGATAGAGGGTGCAAGCATAGTTATTTCCTACGGGAAAAATAAAACTTTGGAGCCAGACGAAAATTTTCCAATACATTCACAGACACCCTCAATTTCACGCTTGGCTACTTATGTGTTCGAGAGAATATAACATTAGCAATTCCGTTATTTAATTTTTCACGTGAAGAAAAGCGTCGACTTTTGTTACGTCGGATTTTACGACAGTTAAATGTATTTTTCATAAGCTCCGCACGTTTTTTTCGATCGAACCTTTGGAAGATACGGACACTCGCATGGGTCGATATGGAGAAAAAATACGAATAAAAAGGGGGAAATGTCCATGGATGACAGGTTTATGGTGATTAATAACATGTTGTTTGGCGGCAAAAAGCAAGGGGAGGTGCTTGCTCGGATATATATCACGGAAAGGTGATCCTGAGACCAACCAGAAACTCTCAAATTTTATCTTCCAATTTTTACCTGTGAAGATTCAAATGAACTAGTTTTTTTTTCTTCAACAGAATGAATATAAAAATTAGAAACGCACTCACCGACTGGGTATTCCGGTAAAGCGAGATTATCCATGCATTGTACTATACAAATATGAAAAAAGTCACATACTACAACCGATTATAGATTATTTTTAGGAATTCAAAACGTTCGAATATACCAAAGGTATTTTTTTTTTCGAGATATACCCCTATCACAAATGAGGCATTGAAATCGAACAAGGTTTAGATTTCGACACTGAAACAATAAAACGTCGTTTAACAAACCGATATGCATCATTATGGCAACCGATCGAGACCAATATATGCGCATCATTTGCATTTCAATCGTATCGAATGATCGTTTTGTTTGACGGCTTGATGAATGATACGATAAACGTAAATGGCTAATGTTCGAAACGTAAACGTTTTCCTAATATTATTTAAATGCGTAATAATCCTTGGTGCGTCTATTACTTTTTTATTATTATTTTACAATATAAATAGTTGTTTTTACACGGAATAAATCCACGCTTATTTATGGGTTTGTAAATAAAGCACGATATGATCTCGAAAATATATTGTGCCAACCGCAAACTGACGTAAAACCTTACAATTATGTTTCGGTTTACATTGTTGACAGACAGATAACGAAAAAAGCCTTTTTCCACTTTAACCGTGGTGCAATATTTTATAGAAGCACGCTCGAAAGTAGTATTTCACATTTTCAGTGTAAATGTGCTATTTTAACATATTATATCGCGTATAAACTTGTCACATGAATCATTCATGCTATTCAGGCGTTAAATAAAATATGCTCGATAGCAAAATACGCAAACAAACGACAGCCTGTAAAATTTTCAGTGGTTCTCCAGTGAAATTTTTTTGAATAAAAATTAGAAATTTAAACGAAATCGATATATTTCTTAACATTTTTATCAAACGAAAATGGTTGAAAACCGCTATATGTACCGTAACAATATTCATAAAGTTGCGACCGATACTAATTATGTAAACTCAACGGAAAATGAGTAACTCTTTTGCTGTCTAATTATTTCTTAATTCAAATATTAACATGCAACATTAAGAGAAATCAATACATGATTTCATATCACGAAACACACGAACTAATCATATTTTACACGAGCCAAAAGGCATTAAAATATAACGAAGAGCTTTGTTGGTATTTACGATCCCTGCTTGTGTAGTAATGCTTACGGGCCCTACGAATATGCAGGGGGGGATACCGAATCAAAATTCACAATCCATAATTTACACAATTGATTCAAAATTGATATATGAGATCAATTGAAATATATTTATATTGATCATTTGAATGAATGTATAAAAAACTCAGTACATTTTTAACACATTAAATTAAATCTAAATTATCATCGTATGCAACAGAAATTTCTAGATTCAATAGAACTTTTTGATCTTGAACAATACAAAATTCCTTCACTAATCATTTGTGAATTTTGATCTCAAACACCTCATATATTAAAATAATACGCACACACACTCTTTCCCATACCTACATATAAACAAATTCATATAGATTGTGTGTAAAATACACAGACAGTACGTGTTTCGCGCACACAAAGTCTCGCAGCCCTATCTACGCTCGAGCGGGCGAGGTGATTTAATGTAATTAGAAAGATAGCGGGTACCCAGGTGGGTGAGGGGGAGCCGAGGCAAGGCATTAAGGAGGGCAGGGGGGCTCTATTCAGATAACTAATGGTGCCTATTTACACACAACTCTATAGATATTGCCGTGCCGTTATGGTGAAGGTGTAATGGGCGTGTTTATTCGCGACGTTGATAACGCAGTGCACGTGAAAAGACGTGAAGGACCAAGGAGGCTTTCGTTTTGATGGAAGGGTTGTTTGGTGGTTGGATTTTTATTTCTTATGTATGTGGAATAAAGATTTTAATGGTCGTAATTGGTGCATTTATGTCAATTTTTTATTAGTTAGGGTTTGATTGGTTTATGTAAAGAAATTATGATTCAATATCAGTTTTTTTTCATCGAAATCAATATTGATAAATAATTATTATAAACATTTGTTAAAATAATCTAAAAATTTTATGATCGTAATAAGATTAAAAAAAAACTTATTTTAATTGCAAGCAATTTGACTGGGAGTTAAGCTGAAAAATATTCCTGTGCGTTATTTGTTACTCGGATGCGTTTTGATTTTAAATGTAAGTTCTGATGGTTTGATGTCACAACATCGTTTTAACACATAAAATATCACTTTTAAAAATTTCTGAGTTTCCCGGATTGGGCATTTTCTTGTAAGACAAAAATTAGTCAGTAGTGCTTATAATGTATATCGATGTCATTGCCGAATTTATCAGTTCCCATTAATCATCATAGTTAAGTTGTAAATAAAAACAATCAGCAGATAGATTTATTACCTACTTATTTTTGTTCTATTTATAAAACCATTTTAAAAGGAAATTTTTTTAGCATTTAAATTTCTCCAACAATCTTCCACTTATCACCGCGATAAGGAAAAATTCCTGAACTTCAATGGAATTTAAAAAGAACTTGTCTTACAGTTAACGCGAACACTAACCATATATGAAGACGATCAACTCAAAATCAAATAATTACTAATATTACAAAAGCAAAACTTCTTTCTTACATCAACACGTGAAAGCTTCACGTTCTCTGCGAACAGCCCATCCGCATCTGTTTGTATAATCCCCATTCTGATTTGGCCTAGTCACCCTACTACGTAATAGTCACTCGGCTTTTGTGAATGACTTGAACTGTTGGAGTTTATGTCTCGTAATTATGTTATGATCGTGATGAAATGTCGACCTTGGGATTCCGTTCGAGAAAACGAGCGTATTGGCGAAACGTGTTTTTCAACAGACGATTGAATCTTTGCAATAGCTAATGAGAATGGAAGGATATGAATGGGTGTATGCTATTTTGTTATTCGATTCGTTATTTTTAAATTACAAAATTAAATGTTTAGCATTTATTAATACATATTTATGTGATTAGATTTTATTTTATCGTTTTTTATTTAACAAAGAACTCCGTTTGATATTTGGAAATGTGCGAATATTTTTTTGGAAATGAATAAACATTAGGTAATTGTGTTGTTAGTGATCGTTATTGTTTTTAATTATTTGTCATTTAATTGGGGGTTATTTTATTATTTTTTAGACTTTATTTCTATTCTTTAAAAAAAATGTGTAAAATGAAATATGATATTTTTTAATACATGCTCGTATATACATATGTACTTGAAAATATCTATCAATAAGCTCATTGTTTATTATTGAGATTTAAATTTTCAAATCACGCGTTTACTTTCTATAAATAAATTATTTATTTATTTTATACTGAATTTGTGATAATATCAATCAATAAAGTATTTAAATAATATAATATCCAACATGGTCGATTGCGCTATTCTATTTATTCAAACTAGATTCTGTCTAAAAAATTGTACAAAATGAAATTTGATATATTCACTCTCAACAAGCTTATCGTCTCTTGACACATTTATGTTTTCAAATCATATATTTAATTTTTTTTTTACTAAGCAGCCTCTGATGTAATAAATTAAGAAAACTTGTCACATAAGATAATAAATTTCATTAACAAAAAATAAATTTATTTAAATTTCCATTATTCATCAGTTTCTGATATAATAAATCTAAAAAATACTCATATCTTTCATAATAAACATCCATCGATGCATAGTATAAAAAAATAATTTACAATAAAGAAACATTTTTCTAAACATTCACATATACATTTTCAATTTGAAAAAAAAAACCAAATACATCTTTTTATAATTATAACAACACCATTAAAACAAAAACCTCCCACGGCAACCATCATCAAACAAAACCAATCATCCGACACCCAAAAAGAGCCGCGCATTCCCAATCATCAAACACGAACAATCCAAAAATAAAACACACCGAAATAAAATTCGATTTCGACCCGCTTTCCGTGTCAAAGACCGGTCTCGTGCGTGGCACCCCGGGGGTTGGAACCGCCCCCCGCCAAACGGGCGTAATTGTGATTCGCTACGGCCTCGCCATACACCCGTCTCCCTCGCGCCGCGCGGCGCGCGCGCGAGTGCGAGCGAGACGCGCTCATTATCGGCCATCCCTTCCGCGAACGCATCGCGGGGAAGCAATGGCCGGGGGGGCCGCGCCGTTAGCACCATCTACCGGCATCAAATGGAAATTCCGGCGGCCATAACCGATACGAATTTTTACAATAGTTTTGCACAATGTCGCGTTTATTGTATGTTTATATTATGGCGGGCTATAAAGCGGGGGCCCTCCGTTCGGTTTCGGGTTCGTGCTGAGGCCGTTCGTGCCCGGTTTGTTCGACATGCAATAAAAACTGTACGGGGAGGCCATAAAACATTTGTTTTGACGTCGTTTTGATTTAGTTGCCGGTTGCGTTTTTCGGAATGGGGGTGGAACGGCTTTCCGTGCGTACATATGATCGTTTATTCAAATTCGTATGTGGTTTAAGTTTTTGATATCGAAAAACATATCATCATCATATGATGCCTATAATAATGTCAATTACAAGATAAGGAAATGTATACATAACATTTTTCTATATAAAAAAATAATTAAAATGAAAATCGATACTCCATCAAATTGTTTTAAGAATCAAAATATAAATATTCATATCAACCAAATTGAGTATCGCTTTAACTTCCGTAATCTATTATTAAAAAAAATATTTTTAAAATAAATTACTGTTATTATTATATATTAAAAAAATATTTGTGTGTGTAATTGAAATGCTATGCGCGATCGTTAAAAAAATCATAAACGCAATAGTGTCGAATATAAATACGTACAAAAATTTAATAATACACGTTTGTAAAAAATCCACGCTTTAGGAAATTTGTTGATTCATGTATGAACGATTCAAATATTTATTTCGTGTTGTGTATGCGCATATAAAACACATTCGACGATTCGTGAAATTATTATAAAATCAAATTTATTAAAATTATACGTACGTACAAGTAAATTTATCGAATAATTTTAGTCACGAAATAGCGTAGGTAATGCCGAGTATTTAGTGAAAATATAAATATACGGAAAATTTTGAGATACTTCGATATTTATAATCTTGTATCATTGATATGATTTTCACTTTGTACAAAACGTTTTGTTAGCGCATAACATAATACATAATAATTATCATGATATTAAATAACACATTGTAAACTCAGATATGCTGTTTATTATATTATTATCGTTCATAAATATGCAATTTAAAATATGCAATGCGATAAAAATTTTCATCAACGTACTGAAAATGTCTCCGAAAAACATAAGTAATATTATATATAAACGAGTGTGCACTCATCCATCGTATAAACTATTAATAAAAGATGGGTTTATGTCTACCTGAAATGTTGTTCATAGAATGCCGACTATAAATTTCTGAGATTGACATTTAAACATAAATAAATATAAATTTATTAGCTATTCAACTCCGGATAGTAAAGCAAACAATGCTTTATGCATCGCCGGTAAAAATCCCCCCTCCGTACACAAAGAATTGTATAGTAAGAAATTTCAATAATTATTATTATATAGATATGAACCTACTTATATTGTTGAGTAATAAAACAAATATTGATTTTTGCAAAATATTTTTCGAATGGTTTTGACAATACTATTTTACATTGTATTAAATTAATTATGAATGCTTAGATAAAGCTTCATTTGCATTCAAGGCTATTATTACTAGGGTATATTTTACAGAATAAAGAGATGATCAATTTATCACATAATACAAAGTACAAAGTAGAAATTTCAATAGTAAAATTATGGAAAGATGATGAACACATAATTTTTGAAAATAATCATTGAAACATTTTTTGAATATTTTCACAACTACTATAACAAAAACGTAGAATGTTTTTACTGTATGGAATAAGTGGGAGAAATAAGGTCAGATTCATCTTATACCACTTAATAAATGGAACTCGGTCATTAGAGAACATATTGTACTTCAGAAAATTTAGATTAATTTAGTACGTAACAAATGCTTCACAGCTTCATAGATGGAATAAACGATAGCAATTTTCATTTCTGTATGAATTTTCCAATAGGTTTTATTTAAACCTTAATACATACTAAATAGTTAACGTTTCGAGTTAACCGTGATGACTACGAATACCTAAGAAAACTCGTATAAATAGATGCATTTAGATGTTTACAATGTAATAAAAATATTTACAGAACGAAAAAGAAATAATCAAAGTCCAACTGGAACTTCCAACTAGAAAGTTAATACATTCCGATATACCTTTCCACTTATTTTTATATTGAAACTGGGTTGAATAACAATAAAAAAAGTAAATAATGTTTAATTATTATAATGACGATTACTATGATTCATAATCAATGAAAAAACACCGAATAGAAAGAAAGACAGAAGCGAAATTTTACGCATTTATATTTTTGTATTTGTCTATTATAATTTTTATTTTATTTTGACATTATTCCTTTGCATGTTCTTGCATATGTTTCTTTTTTATAATTCTGAATTTATTTTATTCATACAAAACCAACAAATTACCATTATAAACCATACAAAAAATCAAAATTCAAACTCTCTCACATTTCCTCAGCAAAACACACAACACGTCCAATAAAACGATACACCTAACACCCAATCAACAACCGATTTACCGAAGATTCAAAACAAATACACACACACTGCATAATCGAGCATGCAATCGACATTTCGCATGTGCAATTTTTATTCACGAACCGTTTCGTACGTGTAGCGGGCGCGTGTCGCGGGCGCCGATTTAAGTGCTCGCCAAACGGCCGTTTAACGATATTTTTATGGCCCACAAAGCTTTAACTAGCAATTTGGCGGGCTTTTATTATGCGCGTGCATTCGTTTGAATGCGTATTATTTATATTGGCGACCGCGGTCCGCCGTTGGCCGCTCCTGGACGTACAAAGGTTATTACGTACGGGAGGATACCGAAACGGTGAGACATTCACCGAAATACCGGTGCACACACACACGTTTCGGTTTTTTTCCGGCTCGTGTGTATTCGAGACGGTCTGGGAACGTGTGTGTGTTCAGGGTTTCGAAATCGGCGGGCGCACGCATTCGGCCGCGTGAGTTATTACAGGAAAGTCTGGTTTTATTATGTATGCGAGAGTCGATATTGTCGTTGTTGGAATGTCGCCGTTTTAATTTCGGAATGGTGGTTTGATTTATGTGCTTTTTTTCGTCGGAACGTGGTCTTGTCGAGTTCCGCAATGTCGGTTTTAAGAAGACGTCTTTCGGTGTATGTGTAAAATATTAACGATATGCTTGAAATTGTTACGATGACAGTTTCATTTCTTGTTTATGTCTTTGCACCTGCAGTATGCGAATCACGGTTTTAATGAAAATATCATACATAATTATATGCAAATAATCAACTGTCCACTGATGAAGATTTTTTCAATATCCTTTCATTCTAATAAATTTTGTGCAATTTTCATTTTGTATATTTGTGTAATATTTTTTTATCCATCTATCATTGACTCAATCTTAAAAAAATATAATAGTGAGAATTTATAGTTCTAAATAGTAAAAGCTTAATATTAGATATTTCAGCCTAAAAAAATATTTGTGTAAAGAATAAAATGGTAGTGAGACGGGAGAGGGTGGCCCCATGGGGACCTGAATTTCAAAAATAATGACAAATTATACTTAAATTATAAGACATGTTGAAATATATCACTTGATTATGATATATCTATGCACATCAATTCTTTGGATGCCACAATTCTTTTCACACATTATACTTTGAATTAAAAAAAACATAATATTTTTATTTCTTAGAATCGTTTACATACTAAGTTGCGTTTCGTCCCCCCCTAAAAATCCTGACTACTACCATGCTAAGTGAAGAGACATATAAAAAGAAAATGGATTATTAGAATGATATATTCTAGTAATATTTTCAATAAAAATAAAGTAGAACGAATGAACGATGAGAGGATGATATAAAAATAAAAGTACCAAACGCTTATACTAGATGAGGTTCATTGAAAATCGATCAGAATGAAAGAAGATTGAAAAAGGTGAACTATAAATAGGTCGCTCAAGTAGATGGTAATAATAATAATTATAAAATCAAAACATCTTCATTTTTATCCACAAACATCAAAAAAATATTTGAAAAAATTAAACAGAACGTCTATTTATATATAAAAAAATTCGATCCCAATCGATCGAATCACACTAACCAAGGGCTCGCATCTCGCGGGCACCTCGTTGAGGAGGAAACAACAATCGTACCAACCGAGATAGATTTATGGGTCTATAATTCTCGTTAAGTGCCGACGCGGCTTTATCTGGCCGCGGCCAGCGCGAACAAAAAGGCCAATGTCGAAATCGGCCATTAAACGCTTCGCGTGATGCGAACGCCATTTTTTTTTCCCTTCGTCCTCCCGCGCCCCGAAAACGGCGACCCGCCCCTTTCTTTCGAGTCCTTCTCGAGACTTTTACGAGCACTCAAAGCGATTTTTATGTCACCTGTTACCGCAGATAAAAATTATTATTGTTGTGTGCTGTTGTGTTATTCGCGCGCGTTATTATAACGACGATGATACGCGTTTACGGGCGCGGACTTTACGATTCGTCGTATTTGTAAAACGTTTATTTTTTCGGTTTTCGGCGCCGGTTTCTCGGTTCGCGATCTGAGATTCGAACCTTCTGGATTCGAGAGAAGTGCAGTTGCTATTGCATAGGTGGCGCTACTCTTTAGCCTTTTGCATTCGGTCGTAAAACTTTAGCGTGAATTTCATAGATGCTATAAAACGCATTTTACGACCGAATTGGGTTTTTAGTAAATCATCGGCTGTCCTTGTTTGTATTGAACGATTTGAAATGTCCGGAATTGCTTTTATTTTTAGAAAAATATTTCGGAGCGGTTTCTATTTTTATATATGGTAATCGATATATTTTATTCAATATTTTTTAAGATATAACATACACTTTGTATTTCAATATTTTTTCATATCCTTAATATTTTCAAAAATTAAGTAAAATGTTAAAAAAATACAATAAATAACGATAATATAAAAATAAATAAATTCGAAAATAAATCTATGAACGCAAATCTATTGCAATAATTTAATGGAATTTTTCGAAAATTTTGAATATTTTATTGATAATTTATGATTTTGTTTGATAGTAAAAAATATAAATGATATAAAAATATTATTGAATGTTTGTTTTGCGAAAATGAAAACAACCGAAACATTACTACGGGAACCATTTCTTTCACAATAGTTATGCAATTTTTCATGAGATGTCATTGCTAATCTTTTTGCTTTTTATTTTGTTGTTTTATTGATTATCGATACAATTACAATCATGTAAATTGTTGTTATTAGAATCACTTTGAAAATTTTGGTAAAGATAATGATATATTATGATATAAAGAAAAGTAGGTCGTTTCTGTGTAACTTAACAACCCGTTTAAAAAATCAATTCAAATTATATATTGTAGCCGAGTATCCAAAGTTGATTTATATTATTAATAACAATAAATGTCAAAGTTTTTTTTTCCATTAAAATATAAGAAATGTTGATAGAGAAAATATGAAAATAAATTAAATTACGTAATAAGAAAAAGTATTCCGAAAAAAACTCTAAAACACGTTATGTAAATGTTCAATATGAAATAATTAGTTGCACAAATAGTTTACATAATTTAAAAAATTCAAATGTGTGTATAATTACCTTTAAAATGTAAATAACACTTTGCTCATTTTCAAAGCTGCTTAACTGCAATTCAAATTACTTTATCACTTTTATCACCACGATTTATATACACATTTCGGTCACATTTTACACACAATGTATGTAAGCACATTTTTTCATATCCTTTTATTGCTTTTTCACTTTTATCATTGAATTTACCGCGAACAGGTATTGCGTATCATATCGTTAACAAATTAAGGCACAGACACATAAAATTAACTTCAATTGCCTTTAAACTTTAATGAGTATATTAATTTTGTTATGAAGTATAAATTTAATGTTCACGACGCGAACACACCGATGTCACTGAAATCACTCAACTCTTCCTTTTTTGCCGAAAGGGTGGGTGAAGCTTTCTAATTTTCATGGAATTCATCTGAGAAACCCCTTTTTTATAGAAAACGTTCGCAAGAGAGAAAGCGTAGATTTCTAGTATGCATTGTGTAATTGCTCTATTTTTTTGAAAGGGTTAGTTAACTTTCGAATTTTATGACGTCTTTGAATTTCAGCATTGTGCAAAAGCAACCCTTTTCTAACAATAATCTTTTGGGATTGAGCTTCATTGTATAATTTATGACCACTAATATTTTAGTTCTTACACAATATTTCCATTGACTACTCTGTGACGAAATATCACCATAAATTACTTTAATTTCTGGTCGATGTTTTTATTACAGCAACGGTAAATTGTTTATTTGAAATTTAAGCGATATTATTTTTTTGATAAGTCATTTACAAGAAAATATAACGACGTATCAGATGAATAAGAATTTATTTATTTATAGGAACTATTAATTGTTGCTATCTTGTTTTTTAATCAATTAAGCCACATTATTTATTTATTTTTATCATTTTTGAGTGGTATTCGAAATGCGGCAATACTAGTTTTTCTAATAAGTTAACTTGTTTATTTATGAATCAAAAAAATCTTATTTAGATGTGTGGAATACTACCATAATTATATCGAATTCTGAACATTGTACCTCCTTTCAAGCGCAATAAAATTTTCTTAATCGTCTCTTGTGACATTCGTTAACATAAAAAAACGATAAAGGCAGTTTTAATTAAGCAAAGCCATCTTGGTTACTTATACTTGTGTAGATTTTTGATTCAAAACCGAATGTGGGACTCAAAACGAGTATACACATGCAAACCTCAGGGGCGGGCCATAGCATTATTTGCATTATGTTTCTTCTAAGAATAAAAAAAATCAGTGACATCTTATAAAAAAAATTACGAATTTTAACATATTTTTATATTGTAAATAGAATTTTCTTTATTTTTTTATAGCTAAATATTCATCATCCACTGCTGAATGAAAACATTTCCAATTCTCTTTTAATCTTATTTAAGTATTTTAAAAAATTCCCATCCAATTCATTCAACAATTTTTTGGATTTTACCCACCCATCTTCCAATCAACCTTCCTTATTTTTTTTTAATTCAATCTTTTTTCCAAAATTTTTCCATTATTAATTTGACTCAGACCCTCTCCATATATTTTTTCCACTTTTTTCCAAATCTTTTTCATCCTACATACACACAGTAAACGCTCGCGGCTCTTCGTCGCATAATAACGATTTCGACATCCTACGAAAATCAGATAGATATTTAAATTAGCCTGAAAGCTAGACAGCGTCCCTCCCCCTCACACACCCACCTTCTATGGAAAACGGTCAATTAAAGGCAGTATCAAACGGCCAATTAAGACTCCGTGGAAATGTTTATTTTATTGCTTGTTGAATTGACGGGCACATAACTCTGTCGTTATAACAGTTTATATCGCGCTCGGGATGCTGCGGGCACTTCTCAAAGGTCCCACAATCGGCTCGTTAGAGGTATTTAATGGATGTGTGCGAGTTTGATTCGCCTTAATGTGTCCATTAAATGGATCAATTTATCGTGTACTGGCAGTGAGCGTTTCACAAATTCGCCCTTAATTGTTTCGGCCTCCAAAAATCATTGTTGACGACCGATTTCGTCGATTAGACGTCGAGACAGATATTCGGTTCGAAGTTGATGTATTTGCATTGAATATATATATTATCGGATGGAGTTTTCCGTTCGCTCGGATCGACTTTGCACTTTAATCAGCGGAAAACTCTTAAAAGAGATATCAGGTGATAAGAATTCGTCTTACTGCTTCCCCACTTAACATAAATTCAAAAGTTTAACTCGTTTCTCGTTATGGGATTATATTTTTCACAGTTTTCATTGACGCAGGTGGTGGTCGTTATATTATTAAACGCTTGTATATACTTGAGATTGTGTCGAAAATTTATAAGTGGCCATTTATATTGTTCGAACATATTGTTTATTGCAAAAGAAAATGAGTATGAATTTATTTATTGTTTTTTATTCATGTTGAAATTTTATGATGGTTTGTGATATATTTTTTAATTACCAATACGTTTTTATTATAAAAATTAGAGGGATGTAGATAGGTTTACTCATTTGTATTTGATTTTCAATAATAGTCAGAAAACTCTTATAGAAAATTATGAATAAATAAAAAAAAAATATTTGAAAATTAATATGAAATTTTAAATAAAAATAAAATAGAAATAATACAAGAGCTACGTTGTGCTAGCGTGAAGAGTGAAAGGCAGGTTGGGGGTTGAAGTTTAGAAGGCTCCGCCTTCGCCATGTGCTCGCATGCGATTGGTGCTTTTCGAATCAAGGGGAGGAGCTTATCTTTTGACACGTGGAAGATGAATTGCTTTGAGGGGTTCGAAACGTCGAGTGAAGACGTGTTCTTTGATGTAGTAACGACGTGGAAACGAGACGATTCTCACATATTTTATTCGAGTATTTTGTAACAAAGGTTTTGCTTATTATTTTATATTGTATTTTTTATTTTAATAGACTATTGATCGAAAAAAGTATGTAATTTATGCATTGAATCTGAGTTTATTTTAGTGGATCAAATTGGGAATAGAAAAAAGGAAAATTTTAAAATGTGAGTCATTTCTATTCTAGTTTTCAATGCGTTAATTTATTTGTACATTTTTTATGAGTTGTATTTTAAAATATATTTACTAATCAAATAGATAATAATTAAATTGATTAACGCATTGAATGTATTAGATATGTAATTTCTACCATTTAGAGTAAGGTGAAAAATTTTATTCAAAATATATTTCAGATTACTGTAAATTCATTGAGAACATTTACTAGCGACAGAAACATGCATATACGATTCATTATGTAAATATACACATTTATAAACTGCAAATCTGTACAAAATTCATATATTCAGATGAAAACATTTCTGGGACCATATTGTATTTAAATTCTCGTTTTATAATCAACAATTTAATAACGAAACATGAGAATATTTCAACAAATAATATTATACGTGGACAACCTTGGCAATTTTTCAATGAAAAACTTCCGCTGTTCAATGATAAAAACGAAAAAAATAAATTGTTAGGTAATCAATACTTAATTTTTTATAGATAAATTTGTTTATCTTGCAAATTTATTACGGATCGTTTATCAATATACCGTATCGCATAATTTTCACAATAAAAATCTAATAAATTTCTAAGCGCCATAAGGGAAACCGTTATTTTCCCACATGTCACATGAAAATTATTACAGTTCACATCCACATTATTCCGAAATATATAATTCAGATCCTTCACGAACAGCTGTGATATCTTCCCGGCAACTTCCCGAAATAAATACAAGAAGGGTGACAGGGCGATCATCTCTTTTCACCGGCGTCAATCATTCAAGTCAAACAAAATATAAAATAAAATTTCAACCACAATGTGACCGTAACGCGAAACCGCTTCATTACCTACCACTCAATAAACTTAACAAATATGAGTGCAAAAGTACCTTTTGTGATTGCACAATGGGGTGCTTCGTTTATTGCGCAACTTTGTTCTTACTCAGGTATATTGTATGGTGTATGGCTTTGGTGTTCTTCGATGGCCGTAAATAATTGATGTGCTTTGCGAATCTGATAGTCTATTATAGTGGGAAATGTTCGATTCGTATATTTGTTGGATGAAATTAATACGTTTCGTGTGAGAGCTTTTGTAATATTTATATTTATTGAATATTTTTCCCTTATTTGTTGGGTATCTGAAATAGAAAAAGAATACATTTTACTGTTCATATTATAATACATCAGATTTATTTTATGTTAGAAAATTCTATAGATAATAAGTAATAAAATTAGATACCGATAGTATGAAAAGAAAATGTCTAATTGTAAATGTAAAAAAAAAGATTAGTTTATATGAAAGTATGTAATGAATATTATTACCATATACTAAATTCATCATACTTAAATTGTTTTTTTTTTATACTTTAATAATTGATGATTCATATACTTATCTTATGTCCATGCATAAAAAAAAAACTTGACGATATATTAAAAATTATAGTTGTATTAAGGTATTATAAATTATTCACATGAATATCGAATATTTGAATTAATACAGCGCTTTATAGTGTAAAATACTTAAATTAAAATTTTCTATATTGTTACTGATAAATACTTAGAAAGTTAGTTTTAAGCGAGTCTGAAAACTTTTCAAATTAACACAACATTTCTTGATAAAATGTCCGTTTTCAAAAACTTAAGTCAAATTGAATGGTTTTCGGTGAATTTAATATTTCTCTTTTGATAAAAAAATCTAACTCGAACACGGCAATACATTCGCAAACTTTCAGCGTTCGCACAAAATAATAAATAACAGATTAGGGTAAATATCTATGGGGATATTGTCAAAAGTGACTTACCTGGGGTCCACGATATTTATTGCATAACAAATGACAATAGCTTTCCGTGTTACCACAAAGCATTTGTTATAGAATAAATCTGGTCGTTCTCCTTTTTCATTTCGGCTAGCGTGCAGTTTCGTAAAAAAGAACGCCATAGTGAAGTTATAAATTTCGCACAAGGTTTTTCCCCCATTACTGAATTAGTCATGGCGATGGAATTGCTTATTTCGCCACCCGTGAACTGGAAAAAAATCAAAAAGGCCGCTCTTAATTGATGTTAATTTCGTACTTCTCATGATATACGAAGTTAGCCGAATGGCCTTATTAAAGATATTGCCGCACTCATCCTGTTCATTTTGAATTCAACACATGTTGTTTTTTTAATGGTAGGTACGTATCATTTAAAATACTAATTTTTTTTAAACGAAACTCAATGCCATAATTCAAATTTGTAGTATGTATCCCGAATTTTCGTTTTTAACTTGATCCTGATTCTCTAAAATGAAAAAATAAATCTTATTTATTGTTCGTTAATAACAAAGGGATGCAAGGTACATAAGAGGATATTATCGCCATGGTCGCCCATATAGTATATTATTTATCATTTCTGAATTCAAAAAATAAACGTAACAGCAGGTGGCCACATTTATGTATAATAAAGACGTCACGAAATGGAATGTTCTCATACTTTATTTGATTTCATAGGTTCAAAGATTAAAAGGTGCGTTTTTTGTTAGTTGAACGTATGTGATGTATGAATTATTTATAAATGAAAAAAATACAAAAGGTTTCAGAACTCAATTTCACAGAGATATTTTATGAATATTCTAAACCTGCTTAAAAATCTACCCAAAGAAATGATATGCGATAAAGTTTACTTTCTAACTAAACAAAATACATACTCCTGAAATATTCTGGTTGTATCTTGATGATTTTCTCTTAAAAAATACTTATATTATCGTTGAACGAGCCTATATTTGTATATTTATATAAAGTGAGATTTTATTATGAAAGCTTAAGCCTTACAAAGTTTATCCGGAACCGGGACAATATCCAGGCAAGTCGTTAAAACTGACGTGATATAACTCAAATAGGACTCAATTTAGCGTAAAAAGAAACTTCCATTTTCGAGAAATTTTTCTCTACCTCATTTCCAAAGATGTACAGCTAAATTCAACGAAAAGGTTACCAAGCTCTATTAAATTTCGCCCAATTTTCCGGTTGAATTAAATTTTCAAAAATATTTTGTATTACGCATTCGGATATGATTTTTTAAACTTTTATTATGTATATTAATAATATTACAATAATTGATTAAAAATATTTAAGCTTTAAAATATAATATATTATTGAACTAAGATTTTCCTTAAGAATTGAAGAATTTATTTGCGTATCGAATATACAATATGATCGATCAATCATTTTCAAAATATTCAAACATTTTTAAAATAAATAAATATTTAATTTTTATATAAAAAGTAATGAGTAGGTACTCATTAAGGTTTTGGAATTATTATATTTCCTCTTTAGATAATCTAAATCTACATAACTATGTATAATAAATCAATTCAAAATCATATCTAATTAAAATACTTAATCAATTCATTCGATTCAAAAACAAACCAACAAGTCAAGCATATTTTCACGATATCGTTCGACTGGAAAAACGCGCGTTCACTGGTGGAAGTTCATACTGGTATATCATAAGTTTGGTTTATTTTTCCCGGCGATGGGGCATTATATTGCAACGTATATCAACCACCAACCCACCATCCACCCGACAGGAGGGCCACGGCCTGCGAGAACAGCCACCGGAGTAAATGAGAAAACCATTCATCTTAATATAAAGGGTTTTTCCTGTTAGATTGCGCCCGTAATTCACCGAAACGTGACCGGGCCATTAGCGAAACGGAAAACGCGCCATCGACGGGATATTTTCCCTCCGTAAAGAAGAAAAAGTCGGCCGTTTTTTTGCCTTTTCCGCGGGCATCGAGCGTTCGTTTTGATTATGCGAAATCGATCGAATTTCGGCGCTAATGTCGGCCCGCAGTATTATATGTCGGGCTGTCGATCGATGTACACAAGAGTTGTTTTAAATGGCGAGCTGTAAAAACGAATGGCTCATTTGATTTGGAAAGCTATCGTCTTGAGACCGTAAATGGCGTCGGAGTCGTAAACTGTGCGAAATCGGAAGAATATTTTATGAAGTTTTCACTGCTTACATTGCCAATTTTCAATATAATTTTATACGCGATTGAATTATTTTATGTGTAGTTATAGATAGATTTTTTTTGAGTCTTGAAAATTAACTGAAGAAGTATTTTTGATGCTTATTCTGATCAATCTATTTTTCATTTGAATCGGATTAGAAATTCAATTTTATATTTGCGAGTGTCTGCAAATTTCATTTATATTTAAATGCAATTTTTGAAATATTCAATTGATATTAAAAATTCAATTTATATCCATTGCTCAATTTTCCAATTTTTTTTTTAATGTGAAATTTATAAAAGTGCTGTAGAATTTAAGAAAGATTTTGAATAATAACAACAATGTGGGTATAAAAAAATTAATAAGTTTTTCATCATTATGATCATCCTTTCGTTTAAAATAATTTAATTTTAGAAAATATAAGAACACATCTTTAAGCATATTTTTTAAAATCATATTTTCATATATAAATCAAATGTGAAAATAGACTCGATCGAATGTAATATTCAAAAAATATATACATATCACGTTTGCATAAAAAACTCGATACCTTTCCCCCTACTCGATTCTCACACGCGTACATATGCTAATACGTCACGATACAAAGCTAAACAGACATTAGAATATTAGACGCACGTTTCGGTCCGGTATTCCGGATATATTCCCACTTTTCCGGACACACAGCCGGTATTCCGTAGCGCGAGATAGCGAACTTTTCGCACGGCCAACGGAACATTTGCACCTTTACGGCCATGCACGTAACCGTACATATGTAAATGCGAAAGGGGTGGGTTCGCCGTAAAGCCGATATACCGACTGAAAATTATGCCAAGTGGCCGTTTTATGCGACGTTTATACGGGTGTTGAATAATATTTTATTTTTATCGGTTATCATGCGAGCGATAGTGGGCGCCCGGGTATTATCCGGCTATGTGACGAAATGTTTCGGGTTCTGTGCGGCCGTTCGTTTTTTGTTTTATTTTATTTTATTTTACGCCGGAAGGACCATAAGTCCGTTTCGATAACGGGGCGGAAAGGGGTGGGGAATCGATCTGTGCGAGCGGATGTATGGCCGGAAAATTCGGTGTGACGTGCAAGCGCGCCGAGAATTCGCCATCTCGTAGGGAATTCCTTGAGTAAACGACCTCGGCGAAAATTGGAATTCAATATTCTGAGACATGGATAGATAGCGGAATTATAAATGGTCGCTTGAATTCAGAATATTTTGTTATTTATTATTATTTTTTATTTAGTTATTGAATTTACTTTTTAATACAGGTGTTACAAAGGTCTCCTTAAGGGGGTATTCTATAATAGCTTAGGAATTCGAAAAAATTGATTTTTTTCTTTTCATATTTTTAAAGTATAGACCTTTAAGAATACGTGCCTAATAAGATTTTTTTAAATTAGCATTATTTTAAGAGTTATAGTTGTTTTTGTGACTGATTTATACCTAGGTATGAATCAGTTACGCTGCCCGAAACTTAAAACGCGATTTTCTTGGAACTACTTTTTTCAACCTGATTGTCATGATATCGAAGTTCCAATTGACCGATTTACTCAAAATTTTGGATAAATATTCTTTGTATATTATTCTAGAAGGTGAACCACGGATTTTGAAAATAATTTTTTTTTACTATTTTTAAAAAATTTGTGAAGGTCAAAAAAAGAGGCTGAAAAAAAATTTTTTTTTTCAAATCGTTGCGAAAAAAAAATGGTTCCATAGTTCAGCGGATAGCGATGTCGTTACTAATCAAGTTTGTTTTTGTTTTTTCGTTTCAGAACATTACGAGGGTTGGAATCATGACAAACACGACACACTTTTTTTAGGCCCCATTTCACAAAATCATAACTCGATGAATTTTTGATTTTTTTTTCAAAATTGTTTTGTATTCTTTAAATATTAATGAAAGCAATAGAAAAAAATTCATAGCGAAAATATTTTTAGTTTTTTTTTTTAATTCTATGCGAAAAAACGCATGAATTTTAAGCTTCCGAACTAAAATACCCCCTTAAAGCTTCAAAGAGGTGATAGGTTATATTATTTGGAACATTTTAAAAAACATAGCCTAGTTCAAACCATCATAGTTTTCGAGTTATCATTATTATTTCCATTTTTAAGAAAAATTCAAAATGTCATATTTGTGCATTGATAATACCCAAATGAATGGTAATATGCTAGACAAATCTTATATTTTTTGTTTTTCAATTATGTATTTAATCCATATATATAAAAAAAAACTATTCAAAACACGCGATTAGTTCCTTAAACCTTGCTGAAGTAAATGGAAAATAGAGTTTTTTTGGTATTAAAAAAAAAACGGTGTCCAAAGTGTTTTTAAAAACATCTTTGTTTAAAGTTCTTTTGATTTGTGTATCAAACATTCAGATATCCGTTTTGAAGATACAGAATTGCTACTATTTTTTATGTAGCCTTCAATGGTACGTACGTGGAGAGCTCAAAAATTTCGTCCTTCGGTTTCATTTTCGTACCCTAATTTTGCAAATCGATTAGATATTTGAATGTTTGATACAGTGATAAGTAATTTGATAAAGTGTTCAGAAAATGCAATTGTACGGCATCTTAATGTTCTTAGAATCAAATTTTCATTGTATCTATTACCAAATATTTTTCAAAGTTAAATTCATTTCTCAGTATGTATAAAATAATCCAAATAAAATTCATATTTGATTTTAAAATAAAACTTGAAGGTCGTATAAAAAATATACCATACTAATTCATTTCGATTACTTATTATATTATCGAAATATGTTAATGCTCATGTTATGCTCATATTATGTTATAAAGTATACTAAAATATCGGCCGAAATAAAGACACCACGATACAATACCATTAATAAAGATTTACAACCACAAAACTATCGCCGCATCGAAACAACTCAACGGAACGAAACCGCGACTAAAGCGGACGAAAAAAAAATAATACCGAAACGGATTATTATTTTTTGTTTATTTTATTCTCGCGATATAGTAGCAGTGAGTTTTAGGGCCTATCGAATTTCGATTCATACAACATTATCAAGATTGCGCTTTAAGCCGCCATAACGTATCGGATAGTCGAGTTTTCCACGGGAAAAGCCCCATAGTGACACGGCGACCTCCGTATTTTTCTAAGGGCTTATCGCCCTCGGATCTTAAACAGGAAGCCCTAAAAGGGACGGTCATGGATGTAAGTGCGGCCGTATAGCCGCTTTTTATTTACGCGAATCTCCTAAAAGCATTTTAAAATTATGCTTAAAGCTCCATTTTCTCCGTTCCGAGAGAGCGAGATTTTTCCTCCGCACGAATATGGAATTTGAACTCGAATATCAGCTTATGTACACTTCATTAGCGTGAGAAATGTGTATGAATAAGTATTCTCGGTATTTGATTTTTGAAATTCAAGTACTTTTTTATGCAAATGTGTCGCTGGATCAGGTGTTTCGTAAAAACACAAATTGTAAATGATATTCAAATTTGGTTATTACGAATATGTATCATTGAAAAAATCAATGGTTTTTATTTTCATTTGAAACAATGAGTAATGATTTAAGTGAATTTTTTTTTTATCTCTTTCATTTTTATAATCAAGTTCAATTATTATTTTATCATTATAATATTCAATCTATGTAATATTCACTGAATGACACTTTTATTCCATTACAAATGTAGTTCAGGAATTTTTCGTTATAGCGTTATGAAATGGTAGAGGGAATACAACTCTAAATATAAATACTACAATCTGTCATTTGCTAAATAGTTTTAGCAAAGGGAAAATCAGTACGCGTATCCACTATCCATATAGGTACTAACTACACTATATATTACTTAATTTTAGAAATCAGTAAAATTTGATACATTCGACAGATCCAAACAATCTAAATATTTAATACATATTCAAACATTATTATTTATAAATGAATCCGAACTCATCCCCATTCTAATTTCCTCTCACTTCTAGCATCATCACGACTACAACCATTCCCAAAACGACTCGAATCTCGATCCACGATCCACTTTCGGACTTTTTTCCCGGGCCGGGACCTCCGCATTTTCCCCGATGGTAAATCAGCCTTGGTGATAAATTCCAAAGTCATTCCGCTCTGTGTCCAATCAACATTCCCAATGCGTCCCACCCCCACCGGGCATGGTGTTTCCATACAAATCCCCCATCGCCCGCTTGACGTACGATTATTTTCAGCGCCGAGGTTCCGGTTCAATTCCCAAACAAGGCGATTTCAATGAAAACACATCCACATTTCACGGTAATGTTCCCGGGAACGGGTATGCATAAATGCGACGCTCGTATTGCCTATCCGGTGCACAGATATATTTGCACACTATTTTAATGAAAGGGCTTTAATCGAACGTTTTAAAATGTCCGTGTAAGCCTATAATATAGACTTTATGGGGGTGTTAGTGCTGGAGATCAATGTTGCGTAGTTTGGATTCGATTCGGAAAATTCGATGTTTTTAAAATTTTGTTGATTTTAATTGTTTGATTGTATGTGAAAGTCATGTTTGATATATTCGATCAAGTAATGTGATAAGTATAAATATGTTCTTTAAGTTTGCTCAATTTTTCGTTGAAGTTTTAGTACCAAATTTATTTTCATGGTTATGTCCGTGAAAGCCTATAATACTGGTTTCGTAGGGATGCAAGTGCCAGAGATCAATGTTATATACTTTGGGTTCGACGGAAAATTCAGTATTTTTAAATAGTTTTTACATTAAATATTCGATTGTGTATGTAAGTGATATTTGAAATAAAAACTTTGATGTATTCGATGATAACAAGTGGTATGACAATTACGAATACGTCCTTTTAGTATGCCAACATTTGTTTGACGTTTTTGTACGAAATTTATTTTCTCGGAAATTTTATTTTCTTCTCAGAATACTTTTTCCTTGAAAGCTTTCGAATTGCGCATAGATGTTGTTGTTTTTATCGTTCTTAAAGATACACCTAAAACAATACGAACTTGTGCCGACTTGGATCAGATCCGAATCGTTTCGATTTCCTTATTGCGAAGAACCGTAACATATAAAATAATTATACAAAAATATAAATTTAGGTATTATAAATCTTCTCTCAATATTTTAAATTTTAATTAACATTTTTCAAACATCAAACGTTCAACCGCACAACGAATCAACACACATACTTAAATGTACCATTTAACCAATTTCTATCCACACATTCAAAACTTTTATCTAAAAAATATAAATCACTTACAAACTAAACTTCAAACGTTCATCCACGCAACGAATCCCCAGCTTAATACTCGATTCCGTCCCGAACACGTCACATACATAAACCGGGCGTTCGAAGCTTAAAACACTGGGTGTTAATCCGCATTTTAAAAGCCTCCATACAAGCACCGAGCAGACAAGCGGGGCCCACTGTTGCCGGATTTTCTTGCGTCCATAAATCTGGGGATTTCCCTCGCAGCCGGCCACTAAGCCCGATAGTTGAGAGAGAATTCCGCGGACGGGGAATCCTGCGCCGGGCCGATATCGCCGTAAGCCCTCTATAAAGCCATCCCCCATATGAAACTTTGATACTTGAGATTATAATGGTTAAAAGATTAAAGTTGAACGCGAAACAAACGAAGGAGATCATCCCGGAGCTCGTACGATCGCTACGCTCGTGCGCCTTTGTTGGATCTCTTGTGAATTTTTGATTTGACTTTTATATTGTTTGAATTTTGTTTTTCGATATAATTTATTGATGTTTAGCGTTTGTCAATTGTGTGATCTTGAAAAATGATACGGATCTGTTTGAATTGTAAAGGTTATTCGGTGATATATTATGTTGTAAAAATTTGAATTGTTGTATCAAATATCATATCATATATTTTATAAAGTTGATTCTAAATCATAGTTGATAGTATTTTTGTAATTTATTTGTTTGAAAAAATATTGTATGTATATTTTAATTCATATGCATTGTTCGATTAACATAATAACTCACTGTTAGAATAATTAATTCGTTCATATTTTCTGGTGTTATCGCATGGTATACCTACTTAGCGAAAAACACAATTAATTTAATTTGAGAAATGTGTTTTTTGACTGACACGCAATTTTTTAATATTTGGTAAAATATTTATTTAAATTGACCAAGTACATAATATTATATAAATAAATATATTTCAAGGATATTAACTTAAAACATTACATACCATTTTTGAATATTAAAATGTTCAACACTTTTTTTATGCGTGAAAAGTCTTCATTTATTTCCCGTATAAAAAATTGATAAATTTCCAAAACAGGCAATATACAAAAACTTAAGTATATAATCACTATTAAGAATATTATAAAATATATAAAAACATAATTAAACCCCATATAAAATAGGAAAACATAACCCTGAAAAAAAAACATTAATTACTGAAAAATACTATAAAAACATTATCGTACATTTTAATCAACAAACTTTGCGCATTGCATCGAGAACGCGAACCCGCCGAAAAAAATTAAATTAAAAATAACGACCGTAAAAACCATTCAAATACACATTACGACCTATTTAATGCACCCTCTCCCACTTTCGAGTATCGTAACGTACTCTTTTACGTATATCAAATACGAGCCTACGGCGAAAAAAAAATACACCCCAGCCAGAGCACAAAAAGGTTCTACATCTCTGTCTGGCACGTTCGGAAAAGCGTCTCGACGAAAGAAAAACCGTTTTCTATACACGTCCACACACGTATAGGTATAATGGCGCGGTACGACGCCCGCGTCTCATTTTCCGACATAAAGAAAGCTTATCCGTACAGACCCTAAGGAAGTTTGAAATTGCTATTCCAGCGAAAAGGATTATACTCACACAGAGCTTCGTCTCGTATAAATGTGTGTGTATGTGAGTAAAGACGACATATATATGAGAGGTATAGGATCAAAACTCGCAATCTTCAGCTGTAAAGGATGGGCGTGAATTCGCTCGGTCGTATTGATGATGTCGTAGTTTTTGTTTAATCGGAATCTTGAAAATGGGATGATAATTGTTGAGATATAACGATAATGGGTTGAATGAGTCTATTGTGTTGTTTAGTATGTTTTTTTTGATAACGTATATGCTATTTTCATGATTAAGACGGCACGTAGTATACGCAAATTAAAATTGTATTGATGGAAACTATAAAATTTAAGAATAATTTTTTTTAAACGAGTGTTGTAGAAAAATCATTTATTGAAATATTTTTCCGAATTTTTTTTATAGGAATCGGAAAATTTATTTTATACTTTCATCGACGTCATATTCTCTTTCGTCATTAGAAATCCAACAATTTTTTTTTGTAAATGCGTTTTAATCATTATTTCAAACTAAAATTATTGAGTAAAAAAAAAAAAAATATCACCAACTGTAGAGGGTTAACTTAAATTTTTATAATATACCCATATTTTTTTAAATTTGTCAACTGCGTCGATATTTTTTTATCTATAAATCGCAAAGACAAAGTAATCAAGTATTTTATAAAAAATATCATATCAAAACTGAATATCATGCTAATCAATCGATGATTGTATTTGTATCACATTGAATATAAGCAAATTAAAAATCAAAACCATTAATTAAGTCAAAAATTCTAACTAATTGAACAATTCAAATTCAAACAACTAACATATTATGTTTACGTTTTGATCAAAGTATGTTTTTGATTATTCAAACATACTCACAAACAAAATAATAAAACACTATACAACACAAAGCAAAATCCAAAACATCCGATCCACACATCGATACGCAATACGATAATATGCAAATATCCCATTTTCAGCCAACAACGGAGATTGCGAATTTCGATTCTGCAACCCTCGCATGCTTTATACGTGTTTTGCGCTCACTCCCCCCCTCCAACCCCACCCCGTTGCTTATGTAGATATTAAAACGTACCCCCAAAGATATAGGGGGCGAACGGCGTCTGAATTTGAGATAGTACACGCTGAAAGATTCAGTTGTATAGCGAGCCGTACGTGCTGAAAATAAAATTGGGCACGTGACCGACAGATTACGGCCACCTGAAGGAACCTTAGCCCCCCGAATAGGGGGTGGGTTTCTTACATGGGACTTCGATAAATTGCTGCGGGGACATGCGGCGAATATTTTATGCTCTAATTGAATATTTTAAATTTTACGGCGGGCGCGTGCGGGCGCCAAATTTCTAAATCGAGGTGCGTTTCGCGAATCGGCCGGCGAATCTTAATGTTGCGTTTTATTAACGATTTTCTCGTTACGAGAGGTTAGAGTGTTGAATGGGAGGAGAATTGCGGATTGCGTATGTTATTAAAGTGTTCGTGTCGTTGAGAATTCGTTTCTCGAGTTTTGGATTGCGCGCTGAACATAATGGTATCCTTTATGAGTCATGTGTAGGAGATGAAATTTTTGATTCAAAGCTCGTGATAATTTATCGGTGTATTAAATTTTTATTACGCTCCGCATGGAGACTATCAATTTAGAAACGATTCTAAAGCATGATTCATCTATTTAAAAATCATTTCACATTTTTTGTAGGAAAAACGTTTTTTGTTTAAAAACATCACCGATCCCATCCAAATAAACAACACAAAAAAATCAAATTTGAATCCGTGAAGTCAGTCAATTAATCACAATAAAACCTGACACGAATACGAAAACACTCAATGATATAAAATCTTCAGAATACTAATATTATAATTACATCGACTCGCACACACTAACACATCGATCACACCACGGAGCCGAAATACACAAACACCATGAATTTCCATAACGCAATTTATTTAAGGGGCTCGAAATAATGATATTTATAACGGCCCCGGCGGCATTAAAGCACACGCCGCCCACGCATACCGCGGCGCGTGTATAAAGAATATCCACGAGGCGCATTCGTTACGTCAACCATACTAGGTTTATATAAAGCGGGGGGCTCGGGGGGGGCGGAGAAAAAGATAGAAAATGGCCACGGTGTTGGTATAATGGCGCTCCGGAATTGCGTCGTCCATCTTATCCCAACCCCGGGCCCTCGTCCTCTCGCTCTCAGATGAATTTTCATTTCTTGGCCCTCGCCACCCCGCCCCTGTGGAGTCGGCGCTTTTCCTCTTTTGCCTTTTCGCCTTTAACGCCGCCGAATCGTCGGGGAAAATCTTTTTTTATCTTTTTTCCGCGCCGACTTCTTTCCCGACGAACGTTCAACTTTGCGTTTGGTTTAATGTGTGTGTGTGTATGTTGTTTTTTTGTTTGTTTGTGGATGTGTTGTTCGTGTTTGTTCTGTTTCATTTCATATTCGTCGTTCGTTAAGTTTGCGTTTGCTTTTGCTGTTTTTGCTAGAAGCTGAATGAAAATTGTTGTGTACATATGTATATTTGATTTATCACTTTATAAAAGAAAAATCGTTGATTATTTTTTTATAATATCATTTTTAATTCTCTTTTATTTTTATTTATCTAAAAAAATGATAAAATTCAGTCCACATTTTTCATTTAGTTCATCCAATAACTATCCACTGTTTTTTTTTTTTTAATTTTCATAAATACTATTTCAATACTTTACATATTAATTTTCCATCTTTTTATTTCTCAAATTTTCTTTCAATTTTTGTTTAACGTGAATAATTCTCGTGTGATTCATTCACCTCTATTATCCACTAGATTTTTATAATTTTTAAGATACCTTTTTAGTATATATCTTTTTCCAATCATAAATCTGTCCAAATTATAATTAAAACAATGAAATATATTCCAATATTTACAAAACCGAATTAAGCCAAACCAGAATTCAGAAGTAAAATATTCAGATTATTTAAAACGAAAATGGAAAAGCAGCCGACTCAGCGCGAGCATGCGACTCCCCAGGAAACGAAACCGTTTCATTTTATTCCTTTTTTTCAGACATTGTACGGAGAAATTCTTCAGGAAAAACTAAAAACACGAAGCAAAGAAAACAGTTATCCGGACCGTGGTACGGGGGGCGGTCGGGAGCCTGAGCAGGGGCGGGTTCGGAGAGTGGCCTCTTTCAGGTTTAGAAGCTTAATGGCCTGAATACGCATTAAGATAGAGAAACTGCGACCTGCCGGAACAACCTTTCTTTGATACGGTTCATGAGGCCCGGAACCGCGGGTCGGATGCTGCACAGAACTTAATCCTGCGGTGGCCGCAGCCGCCAACTTTCGGAATATATACGTCTTGCTTAATGAGAAATGTAAGATAATGAAGCCGGATTTCAGCCTCCGGTCTCTAAATATGGCCGTACGTATGTGTGTGGGACGTCCGCCGTACTGGAGGCGTTTTGTATATTTAACGGCCGTGTGTTGGATACGTTAACGGCTTGCGACCCTTAGAGTGTCTTAGAAAACTAAAGAAAATTCATTAAGTCGATGGTCTTGTTGTTTAATGGAATGTTTGCTTCGAAAGCGATTCCATTATTATATGCGTTTCGTATACATTTTTTTTAAATAAATTAATAAAAATTTTCATTGAATGAAACCATATATGATATATCGAAATAAATAATATTAAAAATTAATATAAAAAACAAATTATGAACCTATCACTCAATATATTTCATAGTTTCATCGCACGTTCGCGAAATCCCAAACCATACAACCCCATATTGAATATTACACCATACACCAATGATTACGCTGTTAATAATTATTGCGTTAGTTTCGCAACGTTTCCATTACATACATACATGTGCGAGATTTCCCGCGTCGAGTCGTTGCGTTAACGGCGACTTTTGAAACTCGATGTAAATTTTCCCGGGGTAATTAATGCGGCCATAGCCGCGCGGGGCCCCAGAATGGCGCCGGGGCACATTCGAAATAAGGAATCTGCCCCGGCCATTTGGAATTGTAAGACAAGAATTACCCCTTAAAAGGATAAGCAAGTAACGGATGTGTGTAATGACTCCGACGCGCCCTACGCCCAAATTTATATTTCATGTTTTTTCCCGCCCCGCGCGGATGCGTGTCTCGGCTGGGGGGTGGTGGAGAAAACGGAGGCTTTTGTGGATTTGTATTTTTATTTATTTTGCCTTTTGTATGTGAAAATATAATGGGGTTTTCGTATATTCGAATTTTGGGGATATAAAAGGTTTTTTTTTTTCAGAATTTCAGTATAATGTTGGAATAGTTTCATAAGTTTGATTTGAGTTTTATTAAACGAATTGTATTTCTATTCATTTGAAAATAATTAATTTTTTTCATATAAAATATATCGTATACGATTCTTATATTTTTATATACAAAAAAATCTATAAAAATTTCTTTTTATCGGTGTTAAGTGTGATTTCCAACGGATTCGACTGTACGTGGGTTCTTATGGTCTTTGTACGATATCGTGGATATTTGAATCGTATATTCCAACTTTAGCCAACTTTAAGAAGAAGCCTTGGAAACACGTGCGTGATTGTTTTTATTACTTGTTATATTGCCAAATATTTGTATGCGAGTCGCATGTTTTTATATATCGGCATTCGTCGTTCGGCTCCTTTTATATTCAATCGATTTGCATTCCCACATGAAAACTATGTATTATATATTCTTGTGTGTGCGTAAAAGCCCGTTTATTTTATTATAATTTTCCACATATCAATTTGATATATTGTTTTTGATAAACGCAGTTAGAATGTCGCACGTGTTAATTAATAAAATGAATAATCGTGGAAAGCCCTTTCAATGATTGGAAAATCAATTAGGAATTCTTCGAGTTGGGTCATTTCTTTATATCAATATTTCACGATTATCATAATATTCAAATAAAAATTTATATTGCAATGAAAATTGATTTTATTGAAATTTTCTGAATCTCACAACCGTGAAATTATTCATTTGTGTATTTTAGATAAATAAAATGTCTACGTGAAACTCGAATGGCTCAATATAAATAGTTTCAAGAATTTTATCTTTTTTTTTTCAATAAATTCGACTATTGGAATTATTTTTTTCTATTTTAATAAAATATGAGATAGAATAATAATCAATACATATTTTCGGTCTATATTGCATAAATTAATATTATATTTCACTAAAAACACACATTCACTTAAATAAATCATAAATATCACATATTTACATTATGCAAAACCCTATCAATCAAAATCAACCCTTTCCTATTACGAAAAAAAAACCCACCCCTGAATCAGACCCTATGTCGAAGCGAAAATGCAAAAAAACCACACACGCCCTCACCGCAGCGTCGAGAGCGTAGAAAACGACGACCGCGAAAAATATGCGGCACATAACCGTGAAATAAATATATTTTTGCAGCCGCCCGGAGCTGGGTAGTTTATAGTAAAAGCTATTCGGGAGCCGGTAGTTACTGTACGTTAACGTCGCGCGGGGCGGGAAATAGAAGCGGCGCCTTCATACGTCTCTCCGGCCCCCGCCCCTGTGCTAACTCAGTGTAACGATCCCCGTAAACATGTCGTGGCGCGGTGGGAACCGAACCCACTATATTTCCTTAACAACACACGGAGACCGTGGAGAGAGGGCCCGAATTTGCCCGCGGGCCCCTCACACCTAGGCGCGCCCCTGTGCTCGCGTGCTGTTTTTGAGTGGTTCGAATTGGTCGTGTTCGTTAGGCGATGAGTGGTTGTTGTTCGGTTGATGGGAAGTCGGGTTCGCGTGTGGGTCGGCGTTAGCGCCATCTGTTGATCGGCGGATGATGTTGGATGCCGGTGCGGGATGACGTTGTGGTAGGGTCTGTGATTCGGATGTTCCAGTTCTTGTTGATCGATAAAGTTATGAGTGGATGGTCAATGGATTATTTTGAGTGTGATACTGCCGGGATCGTTTTGGAGAGTTAACGTGTAAAGTGTGTCGGAAAGATTTTTTAACGGTTAACGTTATGTAGGTTGCATATGATAATGATGATGATTGAAGTAAGGTCGACAATTAAGTTTTATTAATTCTTACCGGTGTGATGTGTGGATGAACTATTTGTAAGAAAAATAGTTTTGACATGAGTGTGATATTTTTATTATATTTTAAATACACGTGATGGAAAAAATTATAAGAACTCTCAATGATATTAAAAAAGCTTGGTCGTTCAAAGAACCTAATTATAAAAATGATAATTCCAAAAAAAAATATAATGTAAATCGGATTTTTTTTTACATACTTTCATTCAAGCAATTTATCATGTTATTAAAAAATAATTAAAAGCACATTATAATAAATTTCAAAAATTTTGTTTCAGATTTGAAGAATCATCATCGCAAAATTGTATAACGACAATACACCAGAATATAAGGTAAAAAATATTCAAACTTATCAAACAAACAAATCAAAAACAGATAATCATTCCAACCCACGGTTGAACTGTAACACATCACATGTTTTGCACGACATGAATACGCATACGTAGCACATACATATACGGCGAAGTTTAATTTACTTTTTCCGAGTAAATAGTAATGTAACTGCGAAAAAGCATTGTTGCCCCGCCGGAAGCGCATAATCCGAGCTGGAGGAAAGGCGGGCAAGTGTGTAGTACGTATGTGTATTATACATTTGAGGAGGAGGGGTCGAAACTTTACCGAGCTTTGGGAAACTTTGTCGCACCCCACTTCCGGTGTTTGCTGGGGCCAAATCCCCAGTTGGAAGGAGGAGGGATGAGACCCCTAAAGACAGAAGTGTTCAATATTATTGCCAGAACTATTACCATGTATGAAAATATCTAATCATTTATATATAATATGTAATTGACTTATTCTTTTTTTAAGATGATTCTAAAGATTTTTTTCTAGTTTTTGAATGAGAAGTTCTGTGATTTTTTTGATTTATTGAAAAAAATTAAATATGTGGATAAATTTATAAGTAATAAAAATATTTTGAAAAATTGATACAATTTTCGTGCCCGCGAATAAAAGTTTGATATCAATGTCTAAGGAGGTCTTACTCTGTGCGGCCTCCCGGAAATTTACCGAATAAATCTGACTTAGAGCTTCCAGCACGGCCTAGCGAAATTTATTCATGACCCCGATATATATTTAAGTATTCTCTCTTCGAAAACGCTCCTCTTTTTATTTATTGTCCGCTCTTATTACGTCCGGTCGAACGCCGTATTTTCGGCTGTAAGAGAATCCGTGCGTAGCTCTTGCTTTAAAGCCCCAGTTTTTCCTATATATTCAATGGGGTTTGAATTTTTCATGGGCATAAATATTTCGATTCTGTATCCTTTATTTGCATAGACCCTTTATATGACTCGATAAACTAGTTCGCATACAAGATTTGTGACTTGAAAAGCTTGATAATTTACTCATCATTTTTTACATGCAATAGTCATAAATAAAACTTTTTTTTTCATTATTCATTATTCATTATCAAATCCTGATTGTATAAGAAATAAAAACAAATTTCGTGATATATCTATGTGCTGAAAATTTTCGAAACAAACGATCGTATGGGGCGTTTTGTTTGCGTAGGCTCCTCCGCCACATCGGCAATTAAACCCGCCTTACGACGTACTAATCGAGTTCAATTGCTCGTAAATCATCGGAATGAATCACGACGATGATTTTTTTATTAATCGTTCGACACTCATTCAAGAAGTTTTATTGCTCGGCGATAAAATTAAACCGAAGCGACGTCGTAACGATTCGCGCGCGGAGCTCCCCGACTTATACGACCCATAAAAGTTACAAAAACGACCGTTTTATTGACCCACAACGACCCGTCAATATTTTAATAAATACCAGAGACGACACCCGTCACACTATCCCCATATATTCCCGGCGAAATAGGGGTATAACTCACATGCGAACCTCTCGCACTCGATAAGTAAAACGCGACCCATAAAACGCGTATAAACGCGGCAATAATATGGCGGCCAGATTGCGCTATCGTTTCTTCGTCGCCGAAGCAATAAAGCATCATGTAAAATACATTAAATTTAACAGTCCCTCCTCAAGGTGAGGTCCCTTTTCTCTGGGGGTGGTTTTCGCCGGTGCGAACCGTTAAAAGTCCCTCCCCGTCGGAGACCTCTCCACGTACAAACAATCGCGTTTATGGCGCATAAAAGTAAACCTTTATTATCCATCGACGTTATAAAACTCTCACTTATGTCGTCGTCGTCGTTTTTAGCCCACAAAAATTATGTTTTAACACGGGGACTTGGCTTTAATACTCTAGTGCTTCGACACTTTTACGTGTCAAATCTCTGCTCAATCATGGCCGATTTTGCATAATTATTTTGCGTTGGAGTGTTAGCTTTGCGGTTTTTTTAAGCGACAAAATAAGTGATTTTGTATTGTGTGAAAATCGTTCGGCAGTGCTGAGTTTGTTTGCTTTTTGGGAATAGAACGCTTTTTTAATTTTTATGCATCGTAAGGGGTCTGTAGATTCGTATCCGATGGCGATTTTTGCACGTTGTGGCTGCCGTGATAATTAAATGAAAAATATTTTGTGTTTGTGCACTTTGACTGTATTCTGTGAGGGTTCGTTCATTCGGTTCTATTGTTAGAAAGACCCTTGAGTTTCAGTAGAACAGGGAGTTGTATAGTGTGAATATACAAAAAGTAGACTCAATTTTGATTAAAAATTATTTCGAAATTCATATCATATTCAAGTGTGTTGAATATTCAAAATCTATAAATTGATTTTTTTACGTTTAAAACATTTGCATAAATACAATAAATTTCGACTCCCAAAAACGTACACGATGTTAATAAATAAAAAAAGCAATTTATATCTGATAACGTTTCATTTTGTTGCATCACCAAATTTGCAATAACAAAATAGCATTTTTAATAACAACACAACATATTCGAACATATATAATCGAATGAATGAAAAACGATTTTTCCGCGAAAGCGACTTCATTATTTCTACGCCGAAAAAGGCGCGAAAGTTAATTTTGCGGCCGCGCACGTGTTCATACTCATTTGCGTACCTATAATACTTTTTTAATTTTGTATTACCTTTAGGCTCGCGAGCGCACATAAAGATTTTTTTCCCTTTGAAAATTTCCCATTCAAACGCGGCGGTCGGAATACGGCGTCTGTCCGCCATCGCGTCCCTCTCGCACCAAAACAACCCCATAGACCCTCAGAGGAGGACAGGCATAGCGAAGCTCGGCCGAATTATAAAAAGCTGTAACAAAATCGCAATAAAGACGACCGTTTTGCGCATGAGCACTTCATTCGGGGACTTTTATTGATTTCAGTAGCGCATAACGGCGGGCCGCGCTCAGACTGTGATCGGTTGATACGCGCGCGCTTTCAACAGTCACCATCCTAAGCGCCATTCTTATCGAAATGGGACATTAGATTGTCTGCGATGTGGATGTGAGGTTACATTCTCTGCCATAATGGAGTGGGATTTTTGTCGGGCGGAGTCCCTTTTCCCCTCTCGTCTTTGCTTCTCGTTCTGTCGTGTTGTTGGTCGGGTTTCTGTTCGCTTTCGCCCTTCAGGGGTACGCACTCCCTTTCCCCATGGGTAGGGGTTCCCTTTTGTAATAAAGGTCCCGGGTTTTTGGGATTCCGTCGCGCCTCCGAATGCAATAACATCTTTTCGAAATGAAAGATACACACAGCTGCGGCGACAATGCGACGTTCTTAATTTTTGTATGTGTGGCATTCTTTAGTACGGGAATTATCTAAGTTATAAAAAATAATTATGAGATTTCGCACAAACAAAAATATTTTTGAAGTCATGAATTTTAATGTCGTATGTACATATATTTATAAAAATCGTATTCGACTATAAAGAATCTTCTTTCCCTAGCGTCAATAAAAAACGTGTTTATTTCTGCTGAATTTGCAACATGGAATATTGGCGAGCTTTCGCTTATAATTCGTGATTTTTTTCGTATTTGGAAACGAAAATATATTCGATCGAATAAATAAATATTGATGGTAGAGAAACTTTTTAGATGTTTGGCTCCCGCACTCGGTCCGTGCCTGTTTGTATGTATCCCTCGGGAAAAATACACTAGTTTTTCCGGGGCATATCTTATTGCTCTTTTGTTCCATTCTGGGGTCGTTACTTTCATCGCCTGAGGGTTGAATTTCTTTGTAGCCGGGATTCCTTTTTTTAATCCGAAATTGCACATCTACACATTCGTATAATCTCTCGTATATAAACGAGCACGACAAAAAGCTACATCCCAAATAAGTAATGGTGTACGAGTTCATTGATCCGAACAAAACAATTTGGCCATTTTGAAAAAGCCTCCGAGGCGAATTGTTTTCTTTCTCCGTGTATTTTTTAAGGGAAAACTCGTAAACGCGGGGACGTTTTCCATCGAATTAATTTTTTTAATTGTGATGAGCTCTCGGATAGCGTAATAATAGTTCGTTACCGTAGCAAAAACAAGAACAACCTTATTAACTTATCCGTCTCTAGTGCTGCGACGAGAAAAACTGGAGAAGGGTAAACTTGTGGAAGTAATACAACCTTTTTCCGTTTATTTTTCCTCTGGGATGGCGGGTAATCATCGTATGGCAAAAGTTATTCCGAAAGTGAAATAGACTTTCTTTTGTAACCCACCCCCGTGTGGATCGTATCGCGTTTAAAAATTGCAATTCTCTCGAACTGGATTATTTTTTGATCGAATTTTATTCATCGGACATTTTTCTTCGACACATTATACAAACAGGGTGTTTTCATGAAAGCCATCAAGAATTGTACAATTACAAAGAAACATCCTATAGTCAGCGAGTTATTGTCACTTTTTTCTGAGTCCCGAGCAATAAATCAGACATTCACAGAACACAGAACTGAAACCCTTTCATGGTCAAATAAGCAAAGGGCCGAAAGTTGCATTGTAGCACACAAAGCTTTTGTAGCACATAAATATAAAACAACAATTGTTCGGACATTTATCCGTATACCCTTTTTACTGAAGCAACGCATAAAAGCGGGCCACTATTTCCTATGTATTTAAAAAAATCATTATTATTTATAGCTTTTTTACGGAAAAAACAATCACACACGACGTATTCAGATTTCTAAGATACTGATTCGAGCATATTGTTTTCCGTCGTATATTGCCTTTCAATAGGCCATATATTTTTGCAGCCGAACACTATAACAGTAGACAAGTGGGCCATAATATTTACGACTTGTCAGGAGGTTAACGTTTATGATCCATAAAAGTCCCATATACGGCGATAACTACCGTGTTTAGCGACACATTTGTTTAATGGCCGTAGTTGTCGATCCTCATACGTTTCTCGTATGAGACTTTTACTTTTTTTTTTAGCTTTTTTTAGAATTTTGGCCCGCGCGTGAAAAATGCCCCCGAAAAGATTTAAAATGGGCGCGTTTCATTTTCCGGGTCGTTTGCCGCATAATTCGTGTGTATATGGCCGAAATACGACATTGTTTACGTTCGACGTAAAAGTCATATTGTTTGTTTACCCCGATGGTCGTAAATTATTTTAAGATATCGAAACAAAACCTTTACGAGACCTTCCGTTTGATTTTTTTTTCAAATCTAAAAATTTATGATTTTCATTCAGTTTTTCTCTTATATGTACAAACAATTTTACTGTTCAAATAGAAAAAAAAAATTATATAATCGAAATTGTCTAGGATATTTCATTATAATTTTTAATTAATCTATTCAAAGCTGTGAAACATATTCACTTCATTGTCATATTATACATTTATTAAAGTATTATAATATGAGAAATATTACAAAATAATATATCTAGAAATCCTTAAAATATTTGTTCATTATAATTTTTTTGATTATAAAAAATTTCATAAGTAATTTTAAAAATATTTTATTCATCATTTGAATAATTTATTCATACGAAAATCAATCAATATTAACCAACAAAATTTTTCCATCTTTCACAATCGAAAAAAAATCAACCAAACTTCCCCATAAACACTCACAAAATAAACATCATCAAAACCACAAAAACTTCAAACAAATTCCACCAACATAACACTTAAAAAAAAAACAAAACAAAACAACCCAGAAGCGCAATTCATCTGAACAAACGCTTCCCGTCGGCGGGCGCTTTCCGGGAGGGGCCGCCGTTCCGTCGTAAAAAGGATAACACGAATATCCCGGATTCCTGGCGCACTCGCCCCCGAGACAAGTGCCCATTTAGGGGTTTTCTTTATGCTTTCAGAGCTCATTCCGAATGTCTATCAGGGCGATTTCGGCGCTCATTACGGCCACGCGAACTGCTCGCGATCATATACCTCTCTCCCGGGCCGGGAAAAGCGGGAAGAAAATAAAAACCGCAGTATGTGTGCGGGAGTGCTCACTAACCTGGCTCAAACGGATCCCGGTTAAAGTGGGTGTGTGGTGCTTCTTGCATATGGCGAGTGTCTGGATTGTGATGGAAGGGTTGTTGGTCGTTTTGGGATGATGGTCGTTTTTGTTATGGTATCGGTCTATGTGATGAGATTCGATTGAATAATTTATTTTCTGGAGTGATTAGATTTTTGGGTATTAGGTGTTTGAATGGTAATATATGCGCTTGCATATAATGCGTTTCTGGATTGTGATGAAATGCTTGTTTTTTGTGTTTTTAATTTTTGTTAATACCGTATCGGTTTTTATGATGTGATAGAATTGATAAATTTGAAAGATTTTTAAAAATTAGAATAGATTTTCAAATGTTTCAAGAATGTGATTGTTAAGGTAAAGTGTATGTACGTTTTGATTGTTAGAATTATAGTGGAAGTGGGGTGTTGCGTTATTATGATGTCGCTTTGTAATAAAAATGATTTTTAAGATGATCGGAAGGTTTTTTATCGATTGAAAATTTGATGAGTTGAATCAAACGATGAGAAAATGTTGCGTGAAAGTAATGCGTAGGAATTGGGCTCAATCGACTGTTGTGAATTAATTTCGTCAGATTGAAAGAATAATGTCTGAGTTGTTAAATAATATTTAAAAATCAATACCATATGATAAATTTTATTTGTATTTGTCACAATAGAGTTTATATCAAAATAATATTGAAATGCTCCAATTGATAACATTTGCTATGAATATAGTCTATGTTTTCCAATTTCTTCCGTTAAGAAAATTTTCGATTTTTTTATACAACCTTGAACTTTAGTTCTCAACTAAATTAGTAAATGAATTCGAGGTTTTTTTAACTAAATGTAAGCTAAGCAAATTTGGGTGAATAAAAAATAAACGGTTTCAACGATCGTATCTGAATTCAGTTATATTCGTTGCATTTTTTTGAACTAATATTGTACATTAAAATTTCGCACGTCGACGGTTATGATATTCAACTAATTTTTATTTCATAATTAAGTCGCTTTAATACAAAAATAAATTCGAAACTTCCGCACTAACTTTTATTTATAACGGTATATATAAGTTACCAACTTCAGTTGCCTTGTTTTTTTTTCTTCAAATTTTAATGGCATTGTCGTCACCTTATCTATATGCATACAATTAATAACAAAACGTTCCTTTTTAACGAGGATTACATTTCAATAATTATCTGTTTCTATAATGTGGGAAATGATATTCTAATAAATCTAGTTAATGAAGATGTAAATTAGATTTATTCCTTAATTAATATATTCGGTGCGCGATAAAACGTGTTTTCAATTTTTTCTCATCTACCCGAAACAATCGTGGGTTTTAATTAACATGTAATGGAAATTTTGAGTTTCGGAAATATTATCGCATTAAATAATCTATACATATTATGAGAAAATGTTTATATTTTTCAATATTTATTCAAGAAAAAAATTAAAACTACCAAGATCAAGATATTACAATGTTTTATGATCAAAAGAATTTATGTTTTCTCAAAATGCTAGAAAGGAGAATCAAAGGCTCGAAAAAAATTTATAAAGAGAAAATTTGAAATATTTTCGAAATATTATGTATGTATCTTGTTAGTTGAGTTATTAAAATTGTATAACATTTGTGACCAATATGAAAAGTTATAAATTAATAATAACTTTTCACTTATATTAAATATAGCAATATCATCAATTAAATAGAAATTTTTCGACAATCTATTAATATTTTAACATCAAATCTCAGTAGCAGACTCAATTCCATATTCTATCAACCACAAACTTTCAAACCGGCAATAAACCGAATACAATTTCGCTCCCATCGATTCTTTTATACAACGGACGACATATCCGAATCGGCCGAAAATCCGATCGCCACGAAAACAAAAGGAAGCACTCTGCGAATATTTTTCGTCTCCTCCAGCGGTCGACCTCGTTCCCATTGAATCTAAGTCTATATATCTATTCTGTCCCATTCCATTCCATAGATATAGAACGACTTAGCATTGTCCTCGAGATTTATGTCGGACAATCTCCAAAGAGCCGACAGCGCACTCAGCTCTATTCGCATGACGTACGCACAACTATTTTTCTACAGGCAAAAAGAACGGGGTTATATGTAATGCCAAATAATATATGAGGGATATAGAATCAAAAGTCGTTATTTTTACTTATTTTGGAGAGGTTCTCGAAAAAAATTCCCGTAAATCGGTGAATTTTCATTTAATAATGAAGAATCGTTGTTTTGAATCTACAAAAATTATTGTGCGTAAATCAAATAATTTTTCACGAAAATTGAATCAAATACTACATTTTTTTTAATAATATCATAATTTGATCATTGATTCATAATATAAAAATCAATCTGAAACACAATAACTTTCTAAATATAATTTCCTCTTTAAACAAAAACCAACTTACAACCGATCGCACTAATTGCGAATTTCGATCCTATATCCCTAATAAACATACACCTAATATCGAGAGAAGGCTCTATTTTCGGTGTTTTGGCACAGACGACACACACACGGCCAAAACTCGAATATATCGCTGAAAATGGCCGCCAATATATCGGGATAATTGGGCTGAGCCTCGGCCTGATAACCGGGCCCGTTCGTTATCAGACCGCCAGACGGTCGGAATGTCGACGTGGTACATTTTATATACTGAATTGTGTACACACACACACCACACTATAAAGCCTCTCTGTGTGTGCATAGTCATCGAGGTCCTGTTTACACTCACTCGTCGTCCTGTGTTCACATCCCCCGAAATATCCTGTCTAGTGTCTGTATATTTCGAGTGTCGTCTCGGACGCTGGATAAAGCTATGAGCCGTGTATTGCAGTGTTGTAAATGTGTGCCCATTCGATGGATGTTGATGTTTTTGGTCTTTGGGTGGCAGTTTTGAAGACTTTAGAATGTGTGAGAATGATCGGTTTGAGTGTTTTTCGATTTGTATGATTTTTTTTGCTCAGTTGTCAAAAACTTCATCATAGAAGATTTCAGTATAAAATTATTATTAAAGGAAATTTTGTATCATGATTTGTATTGGAAATTATATAGATTACAAGTGATGATGGTAAATGAAAATATTAAATATAATTTTTATAGAAGAATCACAAAGGAAATGTTCTATTAAAAAGGATCTTTTCTCGCAACGTCAATTATATAGGTTTTATACGATGATGATAATTAAAGATAATATAAAATATATGTAAGAGAATCGCTTAAATCCATTGAGTTAAATATTTTGAAATAATATTATCATTAAACTATAAAATATGAACTTTATAACAACATTAAACTCACTTGAAATAACGCAAAATACCCATAATAGACTTTAACTGCATGCAATTGAATCAACGCAAAACGGTACTGAAATTTTCAATTCATAAAAACAATCAAAATACGCGATAAGATACGACACTCGCATAGCAAACAGAGAAAAAATCACACACGTATGATTATTACGATCCAATTTTCATTCCAGTTTAAAATTTCGCTCCGCCGGCGTATAATTATCATTAATTATTTAAATGCGCATGCGGAGTTAGCGCGTTTCTAAATGCGGCCATATGCGAATTGTGCAAATATTTAATTCTGTTTTCGCACATTGAATGGTTTCATACGGCGATATCTCGCTATGTACACATTTATTACGACACGTAGATACACGTAGGGGATGTGCAAATAGCGTTCACGTGTACGTAGTCTACGTACGCTAGATACAATGAATATGTATTGTCGTTAATTGTGCCAGGCAATTAAGCTCTCGGTTGGATCGTACGTTCTCTGTACGATAGTACAGTACCGCCAACAAATTCCTGTTGGAAAAAATATGCGGAAAATTGCCGTAACTAAATGTGTGGTAATTGTCGGTTGATGGTTTGATGATCTGTTAATTGCTGAATTCGGGTTTTGAAAAGAATTTGAAAGTTTGGGGATGTGCCCGCATGGTGTTGATTGGATTTTTTAAATGAATTATTGCTAATGTTAAATTGATTGAAAATAATTGATGATGAATTGATATGAAGTGGTTTTTTTATATTGTTTCATCAATATATTATTTAAATACCTATATGGTTACTATGTCAATTATTTTTTATGTCCAATTAATTTTTATAAGAAAATAAATAAATATCAATTTTTTTCTGAATTGTGCAAATTGTGAAAGTTAATTTATAAATTTTACTAAATAATTATTTTTCAAATCAAATCAAAAGCGAAATTATAAAAACCGAGAAATTGTTGTTTGGTCGGACATACAATTTTCCAGTACAAACACGAAAATTTTCGATGTTTTGAATACGATTAATTTCTGATCCAAGAAAAAATTCGAAAATATGCAACTGTTTGTAAAAGCATCTCTCACTTTATAATCGCGTTAACTCGTTCGGCTCCAGTCGCACCGTAAACGTAATTAAAAAATCGTTTCGCCCGCGAACTCACTACTCGCGTATAATTCACTGAAACGCCGGGTATACACCATTTAGCTTTTAACAGCAAATGAACGAAAATGTGACTAATGATCCGAGAGAGGATTAAAGCCATGAACGGGTTAACGAACACCTTTCCCGCCCGGCGCGATAATTTCTGTTTAATAACTGTGCGCATTTTTGTTCACAATTAACATGCTCTAGTACTCACTATTATAACGCCACGGTTTGTTTTACTGAGAATTCTTCGCACGTTAATTATTAGTCTTTTTCGGTTTATCTCTTCTCGTTTTTAATTTTTCTTGGAGTTCGAGTATGCGCTTCGCATAGTAATTATACGGCGTATTTAACCCCTTAATTTTCGTATCTGAATGTGTGAACATTAGAAGTTTTCGTGTCGTGAGCGTATGTAAATTGCCTTCATTATAATATGGGCGAGATGAGAATTTTCCGGAGATTCATTGTTGCCTTATTGTGCAACATGGGAATGTCTATTGTGTTCTTTTCGAAATTGAGTCGTAAAAATCGTGAATAAACTATTGAAATTGTTTTTGCGTCATTGTTATTATTTTTGATAATAAAAATGTAATTTTTATGAAGATAAATACTGAAATAATTTCTTTTCGTTTGGTATGAGATTTTACCCATCTATTAACTATACCAGATATTGCTTAACTTCAGTAAACGGACAATATTTTTTTATTTGCTAAAGAAAACTGTCAATTTTTTTTAATTTTATTAATTCATGAGAATTTTCCCAAAAAGATAAATAAATCTAATAAAATAAAATATTGTACAATGTATATTTTTTACTCTGAATGCTAAATTGAGTTATTATTTTTTCATTATAAAAACATTTTTTCTTAAAAACATAACTCAATTTTTCAATCTCGTTTATGTCTTTAATTCGTATAGTCGAACGAAAAAATTCAATAATTAACTTGCTTAGATTTTTTGTATCGAAAAAAATAAATAATAGTGAGCGGCGTCTTGGCTCTTTATAAAAAAGTTAGTTGTTCGTTAAAACATCATCCTTTTATTTTTTATGGTAAAATAAAGATAAAACCCATAAAATAAGAGTGATGCTGAGTTGTGCGGCAGAAAAAAAATCCCACGGAGCTGGAAGAATGTATGCGAGTACACACATACCAAAAACCGTATACACGTTCGCCTTTAGATTTATTTGTAATGGCCGCCGTACTACCGAGCCTCGAACAAGTATAAGAAAATACACTCCCAGTTCGAAAGTCTCTGGTCAATATGGCAGCCAAACATACGCAGAACCGGTCCGTACTTTCGAACCCCGCTGGCCCGGAATTCCCCGACCGGTTCAGCGTACGAAGTGCACAGAAAGCGATCACGGACTTTGTGATATGGGGTTGGGAGTATAGAGTTGTCAGGGCGGAGCTAGGTGATGGATGACGGTACGTATTCCTGCTCTAGGAATTCGAGGTAGTAGGGGTTGATTAATGACCATCATACCCCCCACAGTACTATCATCCTGTAAAAAGGGGGCGAAACGATGTGTCAGCAATATTACTATTATTATTATCATCATCATTGTGTAAATGTTGCCATTTATAAGATGTTTTCCTTTTGAATCATATTACGCAAACGGAAGCTTTGTAATATTTTCATGATATACAACAAAGTTTCATATAAATCTGTTCTGATGCATTGATAGCATAGTCTATGATGGTTTCTATAATATATAAAAAAATATACTAATTTTTTTTTTTAAATAAAAATTTGGTTATAAATAAACGAATATTTAAAATGCATTATGAAAAATTTTCGGAAGCTTGTCGTATTTTATTGAAATACAATAAAGTTTCATATATAATAGGTCTATCAAATAAACATTGAAAGCATAGTCATGAAAAAAATAAAGACAACCTAATTTTTCGATTATGGATTTACTTTTATTTAACGTGAACTTTTATAATTTAAATTATATAAAAATTTTCGAAATCTACCGAAAACTTCCTTAAAAAATTTCATTGTTTTATATTCATTTAGTCACATGTTTACAAATATATCCGGACATTACGAAAAGATTCCAGATTCTATTCTGCATTATGTATTAGGACGTATTTTCACTGAAATACACTTCTAAAACACCTGGTGGCGAGTTTTGTGCGTCTCGCACGTTTGTCGCGTTGATTTTTTAACGTGCCAGATCCCATATCAAGCAATCGCGCAAGCAAAATAATAAATTTATGCAATCGCACAATTTACAGTTTGCAGCATATGCCGCTACGGGATCGTTTTTATAAATTCTGGATGATGTTGCTCCGGGCGGCTCGACCCACGTACGACATACAACAAGTCTCAAAAAATATACTTTTACGCACTGATATCTTCGCAGAAGGTTGATAGGTTTATATGTTAGATGAGATATATTTAATTAGAAATATATAGAAACTTATTAAAGATCTGATTTTATAATATAATTGAATTAAATTGAATACGTCAAAATTATGTAAAAATTTAAAAGGTTTTATAGATTTTTTGGTGCAGGTAGACAAAGTTGAAAGTTATGTAAACATTTTCAAGTCAAATATAATCGTGGAAAAATCTCTGAGTTTCCATGAAAATAATAAAATTTTATAACTCATTTGTCTCAGTAACGATTTCATTGTTTCGTAATGTCAAATACCTTTTCAGCGATTCTTTAATTTCTTTTAAACCATTCTGATCATGAACTTCGGCATCTTTGAACATTTTTTCCAAGTTACTTATGGATCAAATAAAACTAGATTCACATTTAAAATTAGAATATCGAATACTCTTTCTATGAATATTTTTTCAATACTTATTCAAAATTTTTGTAAAAAGAAAATATTTTCGCACACGTAGACAAATATAATATGATGAAAGACATATTTTTGGCACACCGTGCACAAACTATGTATATAGCTCGTGTCAGGCTTAATGTCCCTCCTTTTGTAACTGCCGAAGGAATTTCTCGCAAGAACGTTTCCATCGCGCGACACCGTAGACGGGGAGCGAAAAATAAAATTGATAGCGAAGCCTCAGGTGGTGTATCTACACTGCAGACTCCCTCCAGGATGGGAACAACCCCTGGAAACCACCCCCAGGCCCACAGTGTGGGTGGGAGGGACGTAATGTAAAAGTTATCGGAGGTCTTAAACCATTTTAACGGCGTCTCCGCATCATTACGCATTTGTGTGTCGCTCCGTGTACCGATAAAGGTTGAATTTTTGAATTCGTTCTCTTTTTCATATTATATGTAAAGGGTGTGTTGGAGGCACCTGATGATTCTGAAAATTTAATGATAAATATCTCATGAAATATTTAGACGCAATGTTGTACGATGAACTAGATTTATTCGAATTGAAGTTGAAATGGCAATAAAATTAATTGATTTTTTCAATATCGGAATTGAGGAATTTTATCAGTTTTGAAAATCACTAGTAGCTTATGAGTCACTCCGTATAATGATGTTGTATTCTTGTGAAATCTCGCTGGTTGTTGGATTCGTCTGTCGTCATGGCTATCGTCGATATCGATCCGAGTCGCTTTTAAATTGAACGTCGAAGATAAAATCTGAGTTACGTGTCGCATGGAAACATGGAAATGCTCGTTTAATTTGTATTTATGGCTTTATAGTTTTTAAAGAACGAAAGAAAATGTATTGGGGCGAAGATCGTGGATTTATGCGATTTTTCGATTTGATAAAGCGGGTTCCTGGAAATTTGAAAGAAAATTTTATTTGCTTATTATACAATATTTTTATCTTTTGTAATATCATATACACTTTTTTGAATAATTAAATATGATAAAATATTTTTTATGATTTTATAATTTTTTTTTTTAAGTTTATAGATTTATAGATATAAATTTCATAATCTAATTGCTTAATTTTATTAAATAATACTAATGAACCGAAGTTAAATAACAGAAATTTTAACCAGTATGTTAATGCATAGTGGAAAAATATAGTTTAAAATATTTGAATACCTTTCCCTTTGTAGGAAAAAGTACGAATTTTCAATAGTATATTTTTATAGGTCACATAATAATGATTTTAATCCAATTTCCTTGATAAAATCGATAACTTTTACATCTAATCACAATATGAAAAACAATTATCTATTTTTTTGATGAATGGTAATTATTCAGTATTTTCGAAATCAAATAATGAAAAACAAATCTCAAAATTTCCAATATAATAATATCAGAAAATTCTTGTGTAATTCACATAATGATTACATTCAAAATTTTCCATAAACTTCAAAACCTTTCAATCAAAATATCAAAATTTTCCAATTCAAACACCGAAATCACACCAAAACAAAAAATCGCCAACTCCGACAAAACATTTCTCCCATAAAACCTCCGAACCCATCAATTACAATTACCCACAACCACCTCATTCAATCCTCCTCGAACCGAAAATCATTCAACTATCCCACACAATCAATTCACAACGCAAACACGTACACCTCAAAATCATTTTCCCACACCACGGCCGCGGAGCGTTCCTTCGCACTCCCACCTCCCACTGCACACACACACACACACCTACGTGCTCACTTTTCCCATTTTCCCTTACTTATTCGTCGGGGGCGCGTTGGCCGAGATTGCAAATTACCGCATTAGAACACCTTACAGGTGATGCATGAAAATCGTTATGCGCGCGTATAATTTTGGCGCGCCGCAATACGCCTTTTATCTCGGCCCGGGCACGTACGCGCCCGGGGGCCGTTAAACGAAACGAATTGCCAATTACTCGTTATTTTGTTTAATATCGGAGCGGACTTATTACCGGAGTGTAAAAGAAGCGAGGCCTTAACGGCGCCTAAGTGCGCCCGATCGGCTGTTAATACGTCATTTTCGGTGGGGTTTTGTGGGCTATCGCCGCGATCGCGCGATGAGGTATGTGCGAGGTTCGATTTTTTAAAGAATATTCAATGATGAAAGAATCAGTAGTGTAATAATTAAGGGATGGTGAGTTTTTGTTTTTGAAATGCGATTAGGAAGTGATGAAATAGTCGCGGTTTTTGGGAGAAATTTTGTTAAGATGAGTGTAGTAATGTTTTAGGATTTCCCTTTTCAATTCGGAAAAAAATAACAGGTTGAATATGTGAAATTATTCGAATTTGATTGTGGTTAATCAGATATGAATCTTGTTTAAAAAGTGAAGAAATTTTACGTTAAAAAAATTTAAAAATAATTGGAAACGTTTAGATCTTATCTTCTTGTTATATAATAGAACCGTTTCATGCGTCTATATGTACATATAATAAACATTTCTTTTATATTGTTACAATTCAAAAGTTTCTATTAAATTAATAATTTAATAATGTTATTATTTTGGTATCAGCTTCTTTCTTAAAATAGAAGGAAGTAATATATTATAAAAATAATTTTCTCAATAAAATATTAAGAACAGATCATAATTTTATAAATAAATTTTTTGCAGTTGTTTATTTTTTACAACGGGTCCACACGGTAGTGTGAATATATAATGAGGATACAAATTTAAAGTCTTTTATTTTTTACCATACTGTTTTCTCAAGTGGTCCATCACTTAACAAAATTCTGAAAGAATCAAATCCTTATGTAATACGATACTAAAATGAAAGAAGATGATATGATTTCCAGATGGTCTCATTGATTGAAAACTGACTATAAATAAACAAAATTTATCCCTTAAAACAGCACAGATTGCATAAAATCCACAACTTCATCACAATCCAAGCGATAAAATTTTTATTCCGTGCAGATTCCCAGATAAGTAGCCGATAAGATTTCATGAAATCGTTCTTATATACAAAGAGTCACAGCAACACTGGCAAAACGTAATAGAGCCATTTCAGCCATTTAAAAAAACCATTTAGGAATCTCGCTCTGAAATATTAATCGGCACTCTTACGACCGTAAAGAACAAACTCGACGCCCGTAAATAAAAAAGACCGCTTTCCTTTTTTATTTTTATAATTTTTAAGGCGGACAGACATGTTATTTCAGTCGGCGCATGAATATAATCCCTAACTTAATGAGATATCAGCCGCATACCGGCCGCAATAAATAATTCTCTCCTAAATATATCAACTCGTACAAAACAAACACATACACGTCCACCATCCAATTATCTATGGTGTCCCAAAGTCGAGGAAAAATAATTTTCAATCCATATACACCGGTTGAATAAGGCATATAATCGGTCGGTGTGATCGGTTCGCGTGACTCCTCGTGAAATATCTTCATTGGGATTGGTTTCGGAGTATTCGAACAACAAAGAAAAACCATTAAAAATATTTATAGAGATGTTGCATTATGCAGGTATCTCTTAAAATATGCGCCAGGTAGATAAGTCCGACCAGAGTTAATGTAAATGTAAAATAATCTTCGAGGGAATATTCGTGCTTGAAATTTACTAGCAACCTTTTCTCTTTTTCGAACGCGCGCGCGCACTAGAAAATACGTTTTGTTATTCAATTTTTTTTTGTGAAAATTTATTATTCAAATTTTTTTTGGTAGCGCATATTTCCTTACAAAATGATGCAATAAAATTGTTGAAAAATTAAACAAGCTAAGAACAAAATTTCATAAATATTATATTGTTCACAGGGTGCCGGTAAAATGTATAAAAAAATATGTCTTTGTACAATTCTGTGTATTATCGGAAGGACATCTTTAAGAAAACCCGTCAACCCTTGTTGGATTTCAAAAAAATAAATAGATTAGACACGGCCGTAAAAATGTGGACCGAAAAACGAAAACAATAAAGAGTTAAACAAAGCGAGCGAACAATAAGTGCATATTCATTGTCAAAACATAAAACATTGCATAAAAATGCCAAAAGTGTTTTGCAAAAAGGATAAAGAACAGCTTTTTATTGTATGAATTTTTACTACAATAGACAAGCACGAAAGTACCATCGCAAAAAAGGAACATCTGAGAA
>JAOXNN020000017.1:870784-994291 GCA_028571205.2 Hydropsyche betteni
CATTAATTATTGATTACATTTATTTAAAATTTATTATGGTTGTAGTGTTATATTATATGTGTAATAATGATTATTTATTTTTTAATTAAGATTTTATTTTTTAAATAAGCTTGATTTTAAATTTAATGTTATAAATATATATTTTGTGAAATTAAATAATTGTAAAATGCATATCAAACAAACAAGCATGCATAAATCACCCATATTAATCAAAGCAACCGTTCAAAATTAAATTAAAAAAACGCACCGCGAAGTTTCCACCCCTCCGCTCGCTAGATGAGATCCCAGTTAAGAGCGGCGAGCGAAAGAAAGACGATAGCAAAAAAAAGAGTAAAAGTAAAAGCGTTCGCAATAAATAAAGAAACGTTTAAGTTGTTTTTAAAAGTACTTCGGGCGAAGCCACCCTATCAACGTAAATGCCTATTCGAAATATAGACGGGGCCATTTCTGATATCGATTTTCCATTGCGACACTCTCTCGCGGGGCGAAAGGTAGCGCTCCGCGGTACCTACCTACTTTCTTCTTCTTCTACTTTCTTTTGCCTCCTTCCCTTTTGTCGACGACGCCATTTCTCCCCGTTGGTGGGGTAAATATTCCCTTTCCGTTGTCGTTGTAGGGTAGGGAAAATTGCCGCATTCGTCTCCTCGGTCCCGGCGACTAAAACAATACGAACGATCCGAACGTGATTTCGAATCGAATCATACGAAGCAAATTAGGTATCACCATATTGTGCGGTTTGCTCAAACGAAATAGCATATACGTTCTAGGATCTCTTTGTATTGATATTTTTTAATAAAATCATAATTTGATTTAAAAATAATTGTTAAAGTCAACAATTCAATAAATATTTTTTTCGATTTAATATCAGTTTAATTCAATAATAAATTTATTTTAGATTTATTTTTATTACATTAAATGATCGTCGAAAGGTTCATAAATATATTCAAAATATAATTTATCGAGTCATTGAACCTTTTGTGCAATAAAAGTGGTGGACCACCGAGTGTGGCGCATAGCCGTTGCCACCGATTGCGCAACTCTTCCACCGCCATGAAATCAATCTCTGGCATTGTCCGACGACACATGTCCATAAAAATGTCACGTAAAAGCTTCGTTGTTATTTACACGTGTCATGTCGGCCATTTGACAAGACTGCATAAAGCCTCACACCTATAAAGATTAGCGAGCCGAGAGTGGGTAACATTTTGAAGCGTTCCCTGACGGCCGTTACTTGGATGTTTACGGCCAAGTTATTGCTTGTAAATTGATAGCAGTTTAAGTTTATTGCCGAGCACTGAATGTGGCTAATAGGGGTGTCTAACCCTGCAAAAGAAGTGTCAAGTGGAGAAAATTGCATATAGAAAAAGTAACCGCAAATCCGCTGTCGTGTTGGCGCGTCGTTTATTTCACGCGTTTTACGGTTTGTTTACACAAAATCAACGGTTTAATCGAATTATCAAAACAATTATGTTGCGCCGTTATAAAAAGCTAAAAAGTGTTCGTTTTTATTATTTTATAGCGCAATAAAGTCATTATTATCGTATTGCAACGGTTTGTATACATATAAGATTTTTTTTACGATTTTACGTGGCATTAAATTTAAATTGAGTCTCGCGAGTTTTACGACCGATTTATAATATGATAAATAAGGTCGTTAAAAGCGAACATAGCTCTTTTATTGTTATTACCACCGATTTCGTTTGTTTTATTAGCCACTTGATATCCAAACCAGCGGTTCGCGTCTCCGCTTAACTTGAATTAATTTAATTCACGTGCTCGACGATAGATTGCGCACGAAATACAACCTTAAAACAATAAAAAATTTAATTAAATTTTCAATTAAAATACCATTCGAATCAATTATAAAAATATTTTTCTTTAACTGTCGAATATTTTTCGGTTATACAGTTTTGGTTTTATTTATATGGGAAAATATTATTTTTCATGTTAAATTTGTTATTTTAACCAACGCTCAATATACAAACACTCGAGATAAACTAGAGTGCGGTCAAAAGTGCATTTTTTTCTCACAAAGACAAATGCATACGCTGATTTACGACACACTTCATCAGAGCTTATCTCTACAAAATATTCGTTGGCGTATGAAATATATCCAAACCTTGTATTTTGTCTATATATTAGCGTATATAGTAGCGAAATTCGGTCTGTCCGTCGGGCCCGGGTTCGAACGACTGTACAAACAAAATGGTCGATTCCAGGCGGTATAGTGTCTTCATCATTGATATTTCCAGGCCATTAGGCGGCTTTATGGCTCCAGAACCGAGACTGATGGGGTCATGCGTGCTATGGCTACAGACGAAATCGCTTCCAAAAGAGTGGAGAACAATGGTGCCGCCATGCCATCAAAATATACCTCGTCCCCCGCTGGCTACAGTGGCTCCGACTGCCATCTTCCTCCTCTCGATTCCTCATCCCCCATGGGTTCGTTTTCGCATGTTCGTGTTTTTTGGGGATTTTTTTTTTGAAGGGCTTTTCCGCGACTAAAAATACCGTTCGAGTGCGAAAAAATGACAGTTCAATGTGTTTTAATGTGGCGACTATCGCGTATGGGGACAAAGAAAGGTCGAATGTCGATCTGCGTAATCGGTGTGTGGGTTTTTTTCAATGTTGAAAATTTACTGATTGCGAGTTTTTTGCGTTGAATGTATTGAAAATATGGGTTGTAAATTGCGTTTGGCTTTTGCGATGACAGCGGCTTTTCAGTTATTTATATTTTCGAACAATAATGCTGGCTTTTGCTTTTTTTTGTATGACATTTGTGTACGGTTTAAAAATAGTGAAGTTTATGGGAAAAATGGATTTTCGTATTTCAAATCCTTGTTCTAAAGAATTAAGTTATAAATATGTATTATATATTCTATACATAATTATTGTTTATTAATTTGAAAATTAATACATATTCATTATGTTGTAATCCTTGTATTATACAATATCGAATTTTGGAACATATTTTCATCATCTGTGGGTGGACATAAAAAATAAATCAACTTTATTTTCTGATACTTTTTAGTGTAAAATAAAAACAAAATACTATAAAAAATCAATCTAAACGATTCTGATTCATAAATATAATAATTGAGATCAATCAAAACGGGACTAGTTGTTTTTCATTTAATGTGGAACATGTTTGTATGAAAAACATAAACGATAATATCATCATTTGACCCGTAAAGTTAATTTAAAAACAATAAAGTTAATTTTTATCGACAATTACAAAATAAAATTTAAATATTTTAATATAATTTATTTATAATGACAAAACTTAACACTACTCCGATAATGACCAGATCGTATAATAGCAACAATGATAAAAGCGATCGAATAAATAAATAAATGAAAATATTCGATAATATTTATAACCGGCATAGTGTTTCCCACCATTTCGTACGACCATAAATCACGTTCCATAATAGAAACACTTATTACATACATAGGATGATAGCGAAGCGGTTGTAAAAATCAACTCAATCATTTAACAACGAAATTACGAGACAAGTAAATAATTTTCATGTGATATATGAGGGGTGAAAATTGTTGTTGTTCGACAATGCTGTGAATAAGTACCAGCACGCGCTGCGTATGTAATTTTCAATTCACTCCAAAGGTAATTAAAAAAAATCAACGCTTAAATTTTACAGGTGTTCGTAATGGTCGTTCGGAAGTTTTCGATTTGAAAAAAAATATATATAAAACATGTCACGATCGACGTCACTGTGCTTATTATTCCGAAGAAATATATTATCATACTTGAACTATGGGCAAAGAAATGTATATTTTAATTTATAAGTAGACGTGAGGCAAACTTGAACTCGCGCCAAGGCAAAAGAATATTCGGAATGGCGTCCAACTGAGAATTCTGTAATGGCGGTTCGTGAAATAATTATATATATGAAAAAAAAATCGTATGATAATCATCGTTATGCAAATTGCGTCAAATTACAGTGGGAAATAACGTCTGCCGTGTAATATTTGAGATTTGCTCTGAAAGAGGTTAAAACCGCAAATCAGCGCACGCTACATTGTCGATTGCGAAAAAATGTAACGAAAATAACAAAGAGATCCGTCAAGTTTATTCGATTTCGAAAAGAACAATAAAGACATTATCTTATCCAGCTAACGGTAATGACCTCTAGAATTTCGTTCGTTATAATAATGAATGAAGCGAAAGTTCTCCGACAAATATTATAACTTTGATCGAATTGGAAGATGCCGCCATTTAAACTATAAATCTTTGAACGATTCTGTGAATTCTGTTATTATTGGATAAGGGTTTATATATTATATATTTGTAGGTAAGATAAAATTTCTTTGTTGGAGTTTAGTAGTTTTGTATACCTTTTATTTTTAGGAATTCGCATAGAATATTAATTCTCAAATTGTATCCGAATGGTATAGGTACAATTAATTCAGAATAAAAATCGTGTATTTTTTTATTTATATTTTTAGTAAAAAAATATTCAGTGTTGAATGCAAATTCGAAAAATTGTGCAGAAAACTATCGAGTCATTATCATAATAAATATAATTATACATGTAGTATATAGTTTTTACAGTGTTGTGTGTATCTCTAAAAAATATAATTTTGAATAACATAAAAATATTATATAATTTTATTAAATAACGAAAATTATATGCTATTACAAACGTAAATATTATATCATAAATTGTGTTAACCTTTAAATTATTCATATTCACTTTGATCTTTTAGACTTTATTTTTTAAATTGGTTGAATCGAATTAATTGACATCAAAATATCATTGACCTCTAAATTAGACTTGATAAATTAAATTTTAATTAAAAAATGTATATTCTAGAAATTTTTATTGGCTCGTTCTTATTTCATAACAAACATCAAGCCGCTCGCCATTCAACTCAAAAAACGGCCGAAATCCAGCGGTTAAAATTAACAATCGATTTTTTTCCCGAATCCATCGAATCGCAGCCGCATTTAATAACAAAATTTAATCGAACCGCAACAAAAATAAGCGAATAGCCACCACTGGAGAGCGAAGTGAGCCGACGAGAACTCGAAAGCCGGTGATAAATAGGTCTGTCCACGTTCTTTTTTTTTACATACACACGCGATACCGAGACACAGCACCGTATATTGTGCGGCCAACAACTTCATATGTGTAAAAAGGGAATATTTCGGCCAGAAAAGCGAGCCGGAGCCAAAAGGAGCGAGAGCCCGTAGTATTTGTGTGCACTTGACAAGACAGAATCGTATATTCAGGGCCCGCGGTAATTTCTTCCGCCATCTAAATTTCTTTCAATCTCTTTGTCTCCGGCAGCCATGTTGGGAAGAAAGGAGGATAGCTACTTTCTTTTAAACGAAAAACCGGAGGGAATCGCTTTATCTGGTGTTAATGGCCTTTGTGTCTAATGCGTATAAACGAAAAATTCCATTATCCGGACCGGGTGATATATACCCGTGCACACCTACGCGCTCTCCTCGATAAGCCCGGCGAAAATTCGCGAAAATAAATTTGAAATATTTCGGCGAGTCGGCCTTTTCGCTCGAATTTGAATTTTAAATGTTTTCCGTTTAACTTTTTCGGGTAGGTGTTTCGGCGGCTTCGCTAGGCATGTTCGTATAAAATATAGTATATTTTTGCGCGGACACTTTATTTATGTGATTAATTCCGTGTATGCGACAACGTTCGCGCTCGACGCAATTTACGATCGAGATTTTGTTTTAAATTCTGCATATTTTATGTTGCTCGCATGTGTACGTATTTATATAATGAATATATGCGAGAGCGTATTAGATTCGGATAAACGACGCGTATTTCAAGCGCGAGGCGATCCGGGAAAATTATATTGAAAATAATTTTAGGTGTTATCGGTGCGGTGACCATGCGTTTTGTAAACAGGAAAATATCTCATTATAAGCCTTGAATTATGTCTTTCTTTCGTTATGGAAAATGAAGGCTTCAGTGACAAATCAGACGATTGTAATAATTCAGATAATTCGATAGCTACAATAGAATGTGCTAAAATTTCATTGTGGGCTTATGAAAATGTTCTAGCACTAATAATTTTTCGATTTGATTTAAAATATTAAATATCTTGATAGCATTTTGTATATAAATTAATACTGAAATTAATTTCATACATCCCTCAATTTATAAAATTTTGTTTTAGTGAGCTTTCTTTTTGAAAAATTTAGAAATATTCAGTGGGATAAATTTAAAAATATGAATGCATATCAAAAAACCTTTCAAAGATATTTAATTTAATTTAAAGATTGAATAAGAGAAAACGTATCGATTAAATAGTTGTATAAAATTAATTTTTTTTGCCCATAAGTTCATATAATTATGCTCATTTTCAAAATAAAATATCCCTTTTTATTAGTCTTGGTTAATAGTGCAATTTTACAGAATCGATCTATCATGTCAATTAAACCATAAATATGTCACTGAAAAATTTGCGCAAAATAAATCTAGCGTATGTTATGCTAAAAAAATTCTCGATTTTCCCCCAACTTATTACGTACAAAATCCGGTAAACCTAATTATAAAATAAATGCGATATTTCCGTTTCGTTTTCCTCCTTAATTATTCTATACGAGGATCTTATCGAGGCATTTTTCGATGTGGAAAAATGTTTTCTTTTCGAATTTTTATCGAATGCCTTCATTTGTGCGCCCCGTTTGATATACTGACATTTCGAGCTTCCATTTATCGCTAACGATACGAATGCACGAAAGCACGACGCGTTGTTTATGTCTATAAAACAGACATTATTATTTTTTTCCGAGTAATAAAATCGACGTTTTATTACGCTCGTGCTTAATTCGATATCGAAAATTCGGAAAAATTCGTAAAAATTGGAAAATTTAATGTCGCATTACGGCCGATTAATCAAGACGTCTTTGAAGAAATATCGCCGATCCATCTGCTTATTTTGTATCGAATGTGTTATTTATTTAATTTAAATATAATTTAATTCCATAAAATTTAAATTAATACTTTGAATCAATCGCAGTCTGAATTTTTATTAAAAAAAAATTAATTGCACATTTTATGTCAATCTTGATATAAATGGATATTATAAAATTGAAAAATTATGATAATGTACTTAAATTATCAATGATTATATTGAAATATTGGATTGAAACATTAACATATTCTTATATCACTTCCACGTGATAAAATCTTAATATACACTTATAGGTAAATTATTTAATACATAAATAAAACGTATAATATGATTTCATTGTAAACGAATAACAAACAATACAAAGAACTAACTTATCATTTTAACCACAATAACAGCACATTACGCAAATATACAATCAATTGTGCCGACAAAAAAAATCGTCTATAGCCGTAACTGTAAGGGGAAACCGGGTGGGACGAAACGCGAAAACTAACCATGAAAAATAAGAAAATAAATAAAACAAACCGAATAAAAAAGGGGGAAAAAGCGTATGAAACTCAATATCAGCCCTTTTTCCGGGCGTGCGAGCTTAGAAGCGTAGATTTACAGGCGATCGAGGGACATGTACCGTGTTTCAGGATCGTGCCCGTAAATATTACCACGGGGCGAGATACGGTGTAGTACGAGTACGTACTCGCTTTGCGTACTGAAAATCAACGTATAAGTCCTCGTGGATTCATTATATTTGTATATAAAGTGTGCCGGATCAAAATGCGTCGAGTTTGATTGGGGAAATTTGAAGGAAAATTGGTTGGACGCATCAAATGAATTTAAAATATTTATAAGTAAGGAATTTTTTTTTGTGTAATTTGTGTTTTGAGATATATTTTTTTAAATTCTTTTATGATAATTTTATTTTGAATTTTTTTTGATCAATGGGATCGTTAAAAAGTCATCTATCATAAAAAAATTAGAATCTTTCAAATATCGATTCTTTCAATCTTTTTTATATTCAGACGTCAACATTATTATTTAAACCGACGAATTACGAAACGATTACGTATTAGAACGAAAATCAATCATTCGATACGACCACATTTTCATTTCGTTGAAGCTTTTGATTTAATTTTACAAACCAATTCCGTCTTTTACCTTTTTTCGATTTACAAGATAATTATGCAGAAACTATCTACCATATATATCCTTATTGATTGTGGATTTTCAATCTACATGCCTCATATGGAATATATACTGGGAAGACTCGCCTGCACGAAGAGCGATATCGACGAAAGCGTTTAACGACGTGTCGGAATACCACTTACCTGACTGTGGCTATTTACCTTCGTTTCTGATGTATTTCCATTCGAGTGCATTCGCTTATAATCTTATATCCACAAAGTAATACGAATGAGGTCGGTCACGTCGGAAACAAAGGAAAAAACGATAATTACACATTCATGACGAGGTCCTAATTAAATCCTGTGTGTGAGTTTCGTTGTACGATTCGAAACGAGCGCAATTATTTTCGTGTTTTAATTGAAATTTTGATTTTCCGACAGGCGAGCGAGTAATTATTATTTTCACGTGTAATAAATCGCACGAATTCGTTGCATATGTTTATTATTAAACCGTAATTAATATCGTTTATAATATGTGAATAATGTGTGCCGTTCGTATTTATGTTTGTGAAGAGACAAACTGGTTTTCGTTCGCAATAATTAATATTTTTAGTCACATCAGTGGCGTGCCAAACTGAAATTAACAATCTTACTTTTCAACCGATAAATTATGGCGTCTCGTTTTTCAACAAATCGACAAAAAAATTGATTCGAGCGTTTGGGAAAATATTTTAGCCATTTGGGAGAATATATTTGACTATTTTAAAAATCGTAAACGATTACGCTAATCGCGTAATACTTTATCTTCGATTAAATTGCATTTACGTGTGACAGGTGTCTTTTCAAATATACGGTGAGTCATAAGCACTTGCTAGTTTTCGAAATTGAATGAAATCATCAAACAGAACACGGGAATAAATCCGCCAAGCGAAAAACGAAAACATTCAAATTCAAAGACATAAATTCGAATATGCAAATGATTACTACGAGTCGGATTTAATCGACACATTTCTTCGATATAATTTAGAAACTGGCATGCACTTTTGATACATCCTGTAAATTCGATATCAGATCCAAGCGGGCTTGAATATAAATCGTTGAACGTACACATTTTTTAATTCGCAACGCGCGCCAAATTAAAAACTCCGCCAGCGTTTATTAAAAAACAAAGCCACGCGTGTGCGGACTTTCAAAACGGATCTATTTAAAATAAAATATCAGTGACAATCATTAAATATCGTTTGACACGTGTTTATCCTTCTAATGGGACAGGCATGTAAAGTGACGAGATCGCGCACTCAAACTAACCGACCAATAAAACTTGCCATCTCGAGCCGGATAAATTGTTTTTATGATTATTTCCGAGTAATACCATAAAAATATATTGTACAATTATGCAGCATTAACACGCCGTTAGCGTTTCACGTTTTGAGAACTTTATTAGCTTTTTATTGTGGCTCGGTGTTTATGCGTTTCGGAAAAAAAGTTAATATTTAGTAAAATGGCATTGTTTTGTAGGCACTCGCATTTTCAACGCACTTTCTGGATGGGATTAATTGATTTTTTTATAATTAGAAATTTCACATGAAAGCGTTTGTAATCAAATTAAAATATCTAGGGCTTATAAGGTAGTTTTTATTTTAAATTATGGGACATGGTGCAAAGGTTTCCGAAACATAAGAATTACTGGTAGTCATTATAAAAGAACTATTATCTAGATTTCCCATTTAGAATTTTCCTTATAAAATCATAATATTTTATCTTTTCAAATGTACTATTTATAAGCAATATTATGAATAATTTATGAATGTTAAGTCAATTTCATATATTACTTCATATCATGGTTAAATGTATATATAAAATATTTTATGGTATGTGAAATAAATGTGTATAGTTAATCAATGGACGATTATTGCAATTAATTTCCCAAACGATATCCAGTTAATTACGGCTGAAAATCATAATGCGGAACTTTGATTTAACACGATAAACGTGCATTTGATATAGCATTGTATAAAATTAAAATTAATTTCTATTGAGTACGCATATGATAAATTTAATTTACGTAGTTTTTTGGGAATAAAAAATAATCACGTTTAACACATTTCGTTCTTCGTATACAAATCAGCTTATTTCAAGGCAATTGATTCAATGTCCTTAAATGTTTACATTGTAAGAAAGGCTTTTTTACATATTTGGAACTGTATATTTCGAAAATATTTATTCATAGAGACTTTATATGCGTTAAGAATATATTTTTATGAGTTAACAAAAATCTCAATAATGCACTGAAATATTTTCGATCGCATATGTGAATTATTAAATCGTAACATTTAACCCCATAAACTATTGGATTGCTATAATATATTACGCCAGTATATTACAACTTTATTCCGCATTTGTGTTAATGTTGGAATTAATGCGGCAAAATCGACGATTAATTCAACGAACTGCCCATAAACAAACACTCCAAATCGCAAAACGCGATCCGAATTAGCCGGAATCGGGGGACACACTTTTCGAAAAAGCAATTCGGAAGGGCAATTCTCGCTTTTCGAATTGAATGTAAAAACGGGGAAAAGGGTTACATGGTCTCTTTACGCGTTCCCCATGGCAGTCATCTTGGAGACTTTCGGTTCCATCTGTTACGCAGAGTTGGTAACGACCAAAGTTGGACTTTCTTGTACTTATTACAAGCGGATATGTATGTATAGAGATAGAACAGTAATGAACAAACCGGGGAGCAAAATTTTAAAAGAAACTTCGAGTTTAAACTTAAATAATAAATTTATCACTTTTATTTAGATATTGCGTAGAACTGCTCGAAGCGAAGATGAAGATTGATTAATGAAAGGTCATTGATCTGAACCTTAGTAAGATGAATCTTTATTTTCTTACTTTCCAATTTGGATATCGATTAAATTAATTCATAAAAAAAATAGAAAGTTTGTCCGAAAAAAATTCAATATTAATACGTTCATAATATTTTTTCACATAAAAGAATTGTCAATACATATTAATTTTTCTTAACAAAGAATATTTGATTCGTCGTATTAAAAAAAAATCCAGTATTATTAGATTGAGCTGATAGTTGATTTTTCAAATTTTTAATATACACGAAATATATATTTTTTAATGAAATTGAATAGAAAATAATAGTCAACGATGAAAAAAGGTCTCGCATCGCTGAGATAGAGCCATTGTGAAAGATCTTTGGTAGGTGTGTGGTTTGGTCGTAGTCGACGGTGCTACGATGGCGTTTCGGACCGCTTACATGAATTTCAATTATTCTTATTAAAATAACTTTGAATATAAAGCATTGGATTACGTTTTAAACGTACGCCACTTCTGGTAAAGATTCGCGATTTTTCAACGGCGCCACTCATTCGATAAATCATATTCGTATGAATGCTTGTGCTCGTCGTTAGTAGTACGTGAGTCAAATGCAAGTTTGACAATGAATATTTAATCATACATGAAAGTTCTTAGATTGGATTCGTAGAATAAATTGAACATGTGGGTGGTTTCAAGACTATTTGTAGATTTTAATGTCCAATAATTGATCGAAGCGTTGAATTTTTATCATCATATTAGTCAAATATGATATCATATTATATACGATATAATCGAATACAATTTCGCATTTATCTAATTAGATACAAATTAACATTAATTATACAACATATAATCATTTCATTATACGATTTACGACACGCCTCGTTATTTCAATATCCTAACACTACAACAAATCCATTAATTATCGAACGAAAGACCGCGAGGAAAGTTGGCCACCATCCATCGACACGAAAGCTCTTTGGCATGAATATCGACGATCCGAATTTTCGTGGCGAAATTGCGAATTAAGCAATGTCAGAGGATCGTGGGATTTCTGCTTTTATCCACTTGTCCATGGATTCGCGGGTTTCGCCATACAAGTCCGCTCCCGTGGTCTTGGTTGCATCCGAGGCTAATCTTGATGCTCCGTTTCAGGTAAAGTTTCCACGGCCATATATCTCTGGCTGGGCAGAAATGGCATGCTGCATAGTCGAGCATAACTGTTCTGGAATGTTTCAGGGTATGATTTATTCGCAGTATCGCGAATTCAAGTACTCGAACGGTCGAACGTTTACGTGCAATTTGCTCGGTAGTCGGTGCGTATGCAGTTTTTCCGTGCCGTTTCACTTTCTACGCTCATTTCCTCAACATAAACATATCGTGTTTTCGCCGATAAACATCTAAATAAATATTGAGAATAGTATCGTAAAATAAAACATATCATAAATGTACGATTTTATATATCCAGATTAAAAAAATCGATCGTAAAACCAACGGCTTTTATGAACATCTGTTATTAAGACGTCCAATAAATTTTATTATACTGTAAATACCATTTCAATAAAATCTAAAATTTGAACGGTAGCCACCGCTCGTAAATAATACAATAAAAACGCGTTTATCATAATAGTATCGGGGGTAATTTGAATTTTTATCGGACGATCGAATCACGTGTTATGTAAATATGGATGCAATTAACATTTGATTAATTAATAATCGCCCACGTGGCACCGCTGTGCGGTTCCGATAATTCCAATACACGTATTAAATTGACGATATTAGAAATCAAGTTGGCCTCATGGTAACCGCACCACATCCCGTGTTCTAAATTTGCAATAAATTTTGGTCTGAGGTTACGTGCACATCGGTGCGGTGCACAGAATGTCTCATAAATTGGCTAACCTTTGCTAACTAACAACTTTATTAAAACGCTAAATCCACAATGGGAAATGACCACATTTCGATATTGAAAATATAAAAAAAAAACACGCCCGCGGCTAGATACGTTTGGAAAATATTTTTAGCTCGTTGTTTGGAAAATATTATAATTAGTCGCATTCTGGCGACTCGAATTCTTTCACGTTCGTAGATAGAACGCACCGTAATTATGTAAATTATCAACGGAATAAAATATGCATCTGGTCAAAATTTTCGAATGCCAATCTGCAACAAAAAAATTAACCTCAGATCGAAGGCTAGATTTCCACAATATTTATTTTATTTTAATTATTTATTAAGCAACATGACGACCCCAAGCCGCGCGACTGCGCTATGTATAAACTATGCTTGTTTTATTTTATTTTTTAAATACAACTGAGAGCTCATCCTTTCTACGTTTATCTTGTATCTCTCTGTTGTTTCTCGCCGAGTGTTCGCATTCAGATTCTATCCTTAAAGAACGAGAACAACAAATGGCGAACGCTAGAGACATATTCTAGTTCAAAGTGGAATAAATTAAAAACGAGTTTGCGCAGTCCGTTCAATATTTCATCAGCGTATACTTAGCCGTATCTAAAATACAACATACACAAGTTTCATAACGTTTCCATCATTAAAATGCACTTTCGGGCTCTCAAAAAGAGGATTCAATTATGAAATTTTTATCAGGCATTTAGGGTGATTCGATTTTAGTATTACATTAAATTATGATAAGATTTTTAATCTGAGAGCAGTAAAAATCCGAGAACGGATTCCGGCGTAAAGGAAACGGTGCAGTTCTGGCAGAACTAATTCAAGTCCAATTAGAGGTTCATGAAATTTACATATCGGAACGACATTTTATAAAACGAACACACATACAGAAATTAGCGTATATTTACGATTTCGAAACGCATTAACTTAACTCGACTATGTGGGACGTACCATTACTTTTGACAGCCGACCACAATACAGGCTAAATTAAATAATTTGTGATCGTTGCTGCATATCCGCATCAATTGCGTGATTGTCGAAAAAGATTATATTCCAATAAATATTACGCGAAACTTCGTCAAATTGTTTTTGATCATTTATAACGAAAATTTCAATATTTTCGTGAAAGATCATTTACATTTTCTTCAGACGAAAACCAGCTTTTTGTTCGGGCCTCGGTCAAAAATTAAGCTTTTAAGGAGCGCCCATTTTTTTGCAAAAGCTTTGCATCTCTTACCTGGTTTGCGTGTAGGTGCCCAAGGAGCTTTAATTTATACGGTCGAGTTTCTCGTTTTTCGAAGCTCCGCCCGGCTTCTCGGGTGTATGCTTTATATGCGCATTTATTTTATATATTTTATATTATAGAGTATGAACGAGAATGCTTTCGATGATAAAGTGGTCCATCCGGTCTGGGCCGCAGTAGGGAGACCAATCGAAAATTCATGACGCAATAAAATACGATCATTGATCTAATAAAAATTATACTGTAATCAATCATATGAGCGATTTCACTGTATACGCATTCAATGAAAAATTGCAGTTATTATCAAATATAATTATGATGTATGGTCACAGCAACCCAGGCCCTCAAAAACATAATAAGAATAACACCGATGAGAACCCGAAAGAAGAAGAAGAGTTTCGTCTGCTCGAGACGAGATCGTGTTCTCCGTTTTTATTTATTTCTTAACTTGCGCAGAGCCTCCTTTTTATTTCGAGTTTTTTGCACCTCGCGTCGCTGATATTCGTCGACATTTTCTTTGCTTCGCTTTTCTTTTTTTCTTTCACTTCATACATTTTTATTTCTTGCACGCCGGTCTTATGGAAATACCGACGAGATACCGGCATGAGGTATTGCCTCGTGGCACATTCGTGTGATTCACAAGTACACGACGATGGCGGCGGCATATTTTAAAACAACTATGTATAAAATACCGCGGCACGCGAAACTTTAATCTGTTCTTGCTGAACACCTCGCCCTTTCGCTTTATCATTGCGTTTTTTTAGGAGTGCGCTCACGTTCTCGATTCAATTTAGATTAAATCGCGAAGCGCGAAAGCCTTCGAGGGGGTGGCCGCCCTCGGACGATAAATCTTGCCGGACAATTGATCCGATCTTGGCCTCGTTAATCAATTGGATTAAATTCAAATTATTCATGAAAGTTTTCGTGTAAAAAAGGTTGATTAGAATCTCATAGTTTCTGCTTAAAATAGGTCGAATAAATTTGCGGGAAACGTAAATGAAACTAGACTAAAAAGATATCCAGGTTTTGAGGTGGGTCAGTTTGTCTTTTTGACCCGATTCATTTTTTAGAAATATAGCAAAATTATTTGTAGTATAAATTTGGTGACTGAAAGAATAAAAGATTAAAACTTATTATTGCAAACAGTTTTCTGTTAGGTAGAGGTTAAATAACTGAATAAATAATAAATGTTCTATTCGTTTATAAAATCGAATTGTATCTTGTTTCATAACAAAACTTCTATATGAGTGTTTCGAAACACATTTTTTCTTTCTTTAATGATAATTTTTTCTGACAATTGCAAAATTTGAAAAAAAAATCTTTACCACTATACAATTTAACGGTGAGATTATTGTTTTAATAATTACGTTGTTTTTAAAACTTTAATTAAAAGATATTTGATTTATTAGTGTTATACTTAATTCAATTCACATTTAAAAAACGCCTCTGCATTCCGGAAAAATATTCAATTATCCTTCAACACATTTCGATCGATTATACTAATAACTAATTCATCAAAATCAGTGATCGATATTTTACTTTCAATGTGCCAGAGTTCTACGCAATGTATACATTTTTTTAATTGAAAATGAGCCATTATTTAAAAATAATTGTAAACGCTAAAAATCAAATAATCTATATTAAATCTCCTTGCTTGAAAAATAAAAACCTAATAAAATAATTTACCAATAATCATCGAACGGTATTTACCTCGTTTTGGATCTTGCCACTCGAGTATACAATCGTATTCAACGATTCTGTGCACTGTTGTACAATTGAGCGTTTTTTCATGGACACCCGTCTACTTATAGAACGTTATCTGTTTGATGCGGCACTAGAATGCGTTATGGCGTCGATTATTAACGCCGTAAAAGTCCCATAGTGAACCTTTCTGAGCGTTTACGGAAACGTATCCGATCGGAGTTGCGTGGAAATTTACGTGACGACACCGTAAAAAAATATCCCTCTAAATTTATACGTATACGTAGACTCGTTACGAACCGTCGATTATTTATTATTAAATTAAATCCGTCCTCTTACGCATAGTACGCACTATGTTTACGGCGCGGTACGTGTGCGTCTAATTAAAAAATAAATTTGGTCGTTTTCACCGAGGAATTCGTGTGAGTGCGGCTCGAAAGTCGATTCGTCGGTAATTCAATCGACGAAGCCGTTTTCGAGAACGTAACTCTGTCATTAGTCGACTTTTAAGGTTCTCGAATGTAAACTCGAATTATGTGCATACAATGCGTGGAGACGACGACGCGTTTATGAATACTAAAGTATGATTAAAACCGAACCACCTATGCACATATGGGAGAGAATAGAACCAAAACTAACAATCTCGATGCTGAATTCGTTCGATATTGAATACGTTGATAAAAATTGCGAGTTTGAGCACACTCGATTCTTCCAATCGCGTACGCTTAGCAGTTTGCGGCTTTTGTTTGCTCTGAAAATTTGTATCGGACGAAAATATGTAAGCAATTAAAATTACAATGAAATTGCCATTGTATCCACTCGCAGAGCGACCAAGCAACCACCCAGTTTTGACCCTTTCGCGCAATAACCGAAGCACGTACGTGTGTGTGTCGGCTTTATCGCTCAGTGGTAATCTAAATTGGTTTTTAACTGGTACACCGCTAGGTCGATGTAAAATATTGCATATTAACAAACTGGATATCGCTGAAGTCGGTGCTTCGCCAAAAGCACGCCACGTGGCGTAAGCAAAAATTGATAGAGAGTCGGTAACCGGGAGCCGGGTGTCGGTTCGGTTTTGCTGAAACGCTAGACCGGAATGATGAAAAAGTCCCTCGTTTTTTATATAAAAATTCAATAAAATTATATAATAAATTCAAAGGGTTTTTATCTGTTGAAAAATTTAAAATTCAATGGTTTGGTTACGTGAAAAACCGACACGTAAAGTATTCAAATGGTACTTGAAAAATGATATACGGAAACATAGATGATGAAAGGATAAAATCAATATGTGGAATTAATTGAATAAGGATTATTCATGATAGATAAAAGATAAAAAAATATTGTGAGACATCTAACCTCCCTATTAACGCTACGTAAATTATAAAAAAAATCTGAATTTTCAATGAATTTGAAAAGTGCCTACGATGTATAATTTGCATTTGATATGGTGACGATACGTTTCGTTTCGGCTGGAAAGTATGCTTTTTCGTGTTTTAAGTTTGTTCCATCGTTTTCGTAAAATTATTTGATTTGTTCCGTTTTGGCCCATCCACTGATGAAAAGAAGAAATACGATGTTTTTTTGGAAAAAGATACATTGGAATAATACAAGAAAATGAAAAAATTATGACGCTAACATTGAAAAACATTGCCATACTATCAATCGAACATCTGCATTTTAGCTGTTATAGGTACTTTCAGCACCAATGAAACGATCTCTGGCCTTTCTGATCCACTGGACACTTTTTCTAAATTATCATGATGCATTAAGCACTCTATCCACATAAAAACATGTATATAATTAATATTGCATCATTAAATAGTAAAAAGATGCAAACATTTATTCACACACTAACAATTTTTCGGAAAGAACGCGACCGACTAAACTAAATACTGCTATCGCACCATAAATTATGACGAAATAACAACGCTTATCATCAAATTTGCTATTTATATTTTTTCAATTATCATATATCCGCCATATGACGACGATACGAAAACGAAAAGTTTATATTATACGAAAAAATTCAACATTCGAAAATATTTAAAAAATGTGAAACAAATTTATACAAAGATAAATGCATCTCTAACAAACCTTCCGTTTAATTTTAACGTGAAAATCAACAAGGGACGTTCTCACGTTCATACATAATACGCTTAAAGTCGAAAAACGCATTCTTGCACGCGTTATCGCGGCGGTAGATAAAAATGAGAACCTCACCATTCTCAATTCGTGTCGGGAATCTTCCCTCAAAAACGCCATCTTTGCATCTCAAAAATCCAACTCGGGGACACCGTTTGCAGTTTTTTGCAAGATGCACTTTTGCACCTGCGTCGAGTACGCCGGGGTCGAATACGTTTAATTGTTGTTCATGACCAGTCGCGTTTACTGCCATTGTGGAGAATACTTATACGGTGATTCTCAATCTTTTTCACTATCATATGCATTGAATAATATTGTTGTTTATATTGAAATGAGATAATAGTTTTATCGTTGCCTTTCGTCACAGAAGCTAAGCGAACATTACGAAAGCAGTACGCACTATTTGCTTAAAATAATTAAATAATACACTAATTTTCATTTAAAAAGAAAATTAATGATTGAAGATACATTTTATTGAATTATTTTTTAGTAAATTGTGATACTTTTGTAATATTTTGTCACATTGTCGTATGATCGACTGGGAAGCCCTGCCCTAGGAAAATGCGACTCATTCTTCACCTGAAGGTGTTTTATCTACCAACAACGAGTCGGTACAGTGCGGCGGCGTGGTTGTCGTGGTTTTTGTTGTTGTCGACCACAACTCTGGATCCGTGTGGGCAGACACAACTCTCGTTGTAAATCCCGAGGAGCATAGAGAGAGTGCCACGGCGCTCTCCGGGTGTGATTAAGCACAATCGATTATAAATGAACCACTTTAAATCTCCGCATTCGTGTGTGTGTTATTGTACGGATGTATTAAATATAAGGTCCGTTCGTTGCGGTTGAATATTCAACGTATTTCATGTCGTATTCTTGGATTCGAGATCCTCCTTGTACGGATAGTAGTAGATTGCAAGCGTAAGGATTTGCATGAAATCGATTCGTATCTGAACGTTATTCTTGCGTTTGATGCTCGCGATCGATAACTCGGATTTGTTGCATTCAAATCGGTGTATTGTATCGGAAATGATAAGGTTCTGATTGATTGCCTTTTCAAGTAGGCAAGTTGTTGCACTTTCAACCCTTGAGTTGCTCGGTTGAACTCATCTTACAAAATTTTCTGTGTCATTAATTTTTTCCGCGTTCGATAACATCCTGAGATTTTTTTCTCTTCAAAATAATTATAGTATCTCCATTATTTGAAACACTGCGTTAATATTATTCATAAACTCGAAAATAAATTTGATTAATATTTTAGTAACGCTCGGGCAAAGTATAACGAAAATAACACGCGAAGCGTGACGACATGTTTCAAATTCGCGACGCCGACAAATGTAGAATCACTAAAAATTTGGTGATTTTTCACGTTTATGTTTTAATTTTGAAAAATTAATTTCATAATTAAGTACGACTGCGATTATTTTTTTGTTCGTATCTAACGAATTTTATGATATACGCGCGAATTTTTCGAAAAGTCAGCGCGATTTTATCGAAACGACCGAGCCCCGAAAAATATACGAATTCCGTCATCGGATCCTCCTTCATTACCATATATTGTGGATAGACATAGACTGGCTAATTTATAACCATGACCATAGAATAATAAACTAGCCAGAGTGTCGTGTTTGTTCGCTTGGTCAAACGTGAACTGTGTTATATGTAAAAATTCGGTACCTACATCTGATACGACCCGCCCTACATATTCGATTTTCTAGTATATCGGTATTTAAAAGTTATATTTAGAAGGAAAAAAAAACACATTCGGTGTTGTGACACTGAATACGATCGATACACACGTGCTTACACGTGTTTGCGGCTATTTATGTTCCGTTATTTAAAAAAAAAGTTCGATTAGATCCGCATTTCTTAGAGGCCATCGCGCACGTTGATACATTATGTTTGTCTCGTGAATCCTATACGAAAATATTTAATTCAAATCTTATATAATATAATAATATATATAAAGATTTTTTACGTGCAAATAAGTTTTGTAGGCTTTTGGAAATTGCTTACTGTACCGTCATTATATACGGGCACAATTATGTACGAAATCGTATCTTCCGCTTGGTAGAAGTCGCCGCCACGCCGCCGAGAATTTTCGGAAAAAGCTCTTGTATTTTCCCGTAGCCGAAGAAAAGCAGAAATGAATCGTCGCATAAGCACATTCGGGGTATACCCAGATACCCAATTTCCAGGCCATAGAGCAGATAACGGGGCTCAGGAATGAAATACCGCACGTAGCTCGAGCCCAATACCATTTTTCGGATCTGGCCCTTGGGACCGAGGCGCCAAAGGCCATTTTCTCCAACTGGGACCCCCCCTGAAAGCTCTGGGGGGTGGAAAGCGGTGGTCGGGAGTCAGGGTGGACTGGTGTAGGAAGCAGCAGTAGACTTGATTTATTGTGGAGCAATGCAGCAGTGTGGAGAGAGAGAGAGACTTGTGCATTTAGTATTGATTTCCCGTTAGCCACGCCCCCTTCGCATATATGACGTGCCAGGACACGTGCCAAAATCGCTGTGGATCCATTCTCATAAGAAAAAGTAATTATTGACAGGATATTCGGTCGTAAATCGAATGAAAATTCATGGCGATTTACTTATAGAGTGTGTGCGGAGTGTGTTGTCATAGTTTATAAGGGTCCTGCGTAAGTACGATGGCGTTATGTAATTTTGTGCCGATGGGTGTTTTTGGATAGTTCAAACCTAATAATTCGATTATTTTTTAATATACGAACATTTGAAATAATAGCTTCAAATTTTCACCCTGTATACTTTATTTTTCGCACAAGAATATTTTAAACGAGGCGTTTAAAACGTACGAAAAATAAATTCGATTTTTTCACATGTCGAAACCGGTCTATCCATGTACGATCAGAAGTTTCAAATTTAATATGAAAATTTTGCAAGTTCATCGAAAATTTTTCAAAAAAATCTCCGACTCGACAAACTTTGATCGTTCTTTTCAGTATATTTTTATTTCACAAAGCAAACATCGATCGCTCGAAATCCGCAAAAGAGCGAAACGGCAATTAACGAATCTTCTTTTTCGCGAAAAAGAAAAACGGAAAGGTCACACAGCCCTTACATGGTCTGTTTTTGTATCGGAGGGAAGGTGGGGCCCATTCCTACGGGCAAATTCGAAAAGGCGAGCTTATATATAAAGCACCTGGTCATTATTCACGCGCCTTTCCTTTTTTTATTTATCGCTACACGCTTCCTAAAGTGTGCTTCGCAATCAACGCATGCACGAAAATGTATGGAAAAAAATAAAACCTGCCCGCATACTAACGAGATCCGCGCGAAAAACGTAATGCGGATACTTTTTATAATAATTTAATGGAATCCGAACGTGTTATTTTTGTACTTCAAAAGTGACTGTAACGTTTTATTAACACGCATTTAAAAAAGCATAATGAATCTAGTTATACTAAATTAAATTTTGAATGCTTTTTTGCTGTATATCATATTGCATTTTTTTATGATCGGCATTATTATTGCATTCAAACATGTTTTATTAAAATATGCAAATATTTCTAATATTTTACAATCTGAAACAAACGTAGGAGCGAATACAAAAAAAGAATCATCCAATTAAAAATTAGAATATCGACAAGTTAATTAATTCAAACCACTTTCAAATTAATACCGAAAAAATAAACACATAAATTCTAACTCGGGCCACTACTCATGACCGCGCGAAACTATTCTCGAGCGTTTTTCCGGCAAAATCATTTCGAGGGTTCTCGCTGCGGGACTATTAAGCTAAGCCTACACCAGCCTTAGCATCCTTCGGGTTCGCCAGAATATATTCACCCCTTTAATATAATCAGGGGGTTATAAAGATAGACGTATGATCCCGGGGCCACGGGTAATGGCCGCGCCGCGGGGAACGGGGTGAAACGGTGGCATCATACAACATAATACCGGCTCGTATTTATTTATTCATTCATTAAGTGTATCCCTTCGCAGCCGAAAGGCAACCCTTGATGTGGACCCTCGGTGTCAGTCCACCCCCGCTTCCTCTTCCAGAGTAAACATTATGACGAGTATATGCGCGAGGGCCAAATTAAAATTTGGAAATGTTCGCCGCAACATCGACCGTTGTTGTTTCATTAAATTCGTTAGAAAATTACCTATAAATCAATGGTGTTTCGGCCGAGTGGAAAATTGCGAATCGAACGGGTGCGTCAAGGTTTATTTCGCTTTTGTGATTATTTTTCGATAAATTATTATTATTTGGCTTGAGATTCGATTTATATTTGTTCATTAGAAAACGACATGCCGAATGTGTATAATATGTGAAATATATTCATTGAATGGGTTGTGCGTATACTGTTAAAATTTACGTGAACACATACTGTTAAAACCATTATTGTCGCGCGCCCCGTATAAAGGGCCCCAAAGTTTCGCAGATTAGATTATTGGGACGATTTATGACGTTATTAAGCCTTTGATAATTAGATTGGAACACGCTGTATAAACAGAAATAACATCCAATCCCAATTTCACATGAAAATGTGCGTTCGTATACGTACGAGCACACACGAACGTAACACAACCCTTTATCGAGACAATTTTCCTATAGCATATACAAAACAAACGCCATTTGTATAATACACATTCAAAACGTATGCACATATTCATTTTTATGTTCGGAACTCGATTACACTACAGACAAAAGCTAACTAGCGATGATTTAAATGCTTTCGTTTGAGAAACGATTAACTGCCACGCAATCAAGTGTACTCGAGCGAACCACTATGAATAAAATTATAAACACCTCCGATCATAAAAGGTGTTATTGTATGAAGGCATATTATTACACTTTTCTTGCAATTTGCATGGGACTCGATTAACGCTTTAATATGTAGTTAAAGATATTTCCTTTAGTGGCAATTTTAAGCACTAATTTAATTAATCTATCATTATATGTGGGTCGCAACGTCGTATATCGTATTGATAATAATTAACGTCGAAGATAAGGAGTAATCAAATCATTGCGTCGTAAATCAAGCTCGAATGAGGCACGCCTGTAATTATCAATTATTAAGATCACCCTCTATGTCGGTGCATAGATAGGAACAGAGGTGGGTCCTAGAAACGTATGATTAATTATTTGAAAAAAAAATCTATATCAACACCAATATAAATTCGATAATTCAATTATTTTTTATATAGAAATAAAACGAAATCAACGACGATTTTCATGTGCTGTATCGTCTGTCATATTATATTTTTCTTAACCCGCCACTGATTTCATATGTGTAATATATTCAATCTAATATTATGTGCGAGTCGGCCGACAGCTTACGTGCCCGTATCCATCAAACTGGCATAATTATAGTTTCAATTTCGGTCGGCGTTGGAAAGGCAAAAAATACGTGTACGTCCAATCTGGCCGAAATCGACGATGTAAAAATTTGATAAAACACGGTCGCGTTAATCCGAAATTTCCATATTGATCAGTCGACTCGATTACGAGTGTAAATTATATGTTTTTTTATCGCATGCGAATTTCGTACGCCGGAAAGCGCTCATGTACTATTTCAGGTACTATTCGATCACAATCAATCATTATTTTATGTAGATCCAAATTACATTGCCCGGCAATCGATCATTATTTTTTTTTTAAATAATTTATGAGAACGGATCACATGATTCCATTGTGGACATTTACGAATCAAACTTTTAATAAATAGAAAATTTTCCATGAGAACTAAACCGCTATTTTCCGTATTATAATCGCCCCGAGATAATTCGACCCGACCGTGGCAAAGTCAAACGCAATATATCATTAACTTCTCTTATCCCCTGACGGCAAAAGCGGCCCAAATAATAACTCTAACCCCATTCCGCGCCCGCGGCCATGCAAAATAACACGCGAAATTCGCCATCGAGTAATCTTCTTAATTCAGACATACCCATTAGACGAGGAGAGCTTTCCTATACAAGCGCACTTACAATTTACATGCATTCGTACCGGCATCGTTGCCGGAATAAAGTAAACACGGGAGGAGAGGAATTTAACGCGTTAGTTTTCCCCAGACGTCCATTGGCTCTCCGTGGCATCCATTACGTATAATTGGACGGCCATTTTGCGAATGGATATTAAGTAGGTAATGCACGTTAATAGGGTCTACCGGCGCTGATACCATCCCCCTGTCGGCTTCTGGGCTCCGCTCGATGTCGTTTGACACCTGAAATCCCGGCTGAAACGATATCAAAAAATTTCGGGAAGGGAAAATCCGGGAAATCATTGTGCATAAACAATATATGCTAAGCGAGAGGACCCGACCCCTAAATGGGGGCCTATTATAAAAATTTAAGAAAGATTATTATTTGTTGCTAGTTGAAATTTTTAGAATATATAAGTAAATGGTTTTTTATATTAGAATTTTCTTGAACTGAATTATTTAATCGTTTCTCAATATATGTTATATTGATAGAAAATTAATTCATATTTGATATTATGATTAAAATGAATGTAGATGTGTTTCGAGTATGTACCTGAACCAATAATTACTTTTCAGCAAAATACTTCTGAACTTTCAGAATTAAAAATAAATACGAAAAATGAAAATGGTAATGGAAATTCAGTGTAAATTGAAGGATGGTTATATGATATCTTCTTTAGAATCAGAAATGAACATGAACATACAGCAATGATATTTATTCGTACGAAGTTTGAATTTAAAACGTCTCTCGTCGATCTTTGATGAAAGATTAGTACAGATAAGCGATGTCCGATCTAATCGCTCGAGTGCATGCACATGTGCTTGATTATACTTTATTGCTGGACACAATAATATTTTACACGTCTGTATGACAACGCGGCACATATTATAACAAAAGCCTTAGGCCGATTTAAGAGCGACAACTTGATGGTAGAAAATAGATCATTTTCATCTCGTTAGTTACAAACGCACGTGCACCCTCGAATCCCCATCCTCATCTACAAAATATGCGAAAAATAATTTTGATTCCAATTATTTTTTGCAGAGCGTAAAAAACGAACAAGACCGGCGCACAGCAGCAGCAGCTTTTAATCTCCGCACACAACAAAAGCCTCTTTATAAATCATAATATTTATATACAGGGGCGGCACATAAGTCTCGTCGAACTAACTCCACCCACACACTTCCACATACATACACTTTACACATATATAATATAATATTATCTGTGTCGGCACAGCCTGAGCGCACCGAGCCCGTTCCTAATAGATAATTATGAGTAATGCTCCCGTCCAATTGTCAGCCCATTAAGCAGCTTTGCACACAGCTTCCAGCCAAAGCTTTCCCCTTTCGGGAGCCAACTTTGGTCGGTGTTCGCATATCTCGTTATTTATTCACGAGTTCGAATTAAAACGAACGGTGGAAGCGTTTACGAGCTAGCCTTCCCAATCCGGCTATATGGAGGCGCCTCATTTCAAAATATGGATATGCATATGCCTGATTCGTTTACGAGGTTCAAATCCGATAGAGGTCGTACATTTGATCAAAATTGAACTGATGATTGTTAATTAGTTCGAAAATTTTCAATAAAACTGTTGAATTTCGTATAGATTGTGCAGTTCGCACAAAACTAGATATATTCTAGTGAACGAATTCGCAATGTTTGCGGAAACTTCAATAACACGCCAAAAAATGGACAAAAGGCACCTTTGGTTCCTTTGTCCTTGCCATAAATAAAACGGACGATCCATGAAAACTGTTCCCGGTAAAAAATGACCATCACAGCTTTGTTTGCGTTCTGGAATTGTCACGGTCTTGTTGTTTTTGTTCTTTGAAGACAAAAAAGGGATGGTATTTTTCAGATCCCAACAGTTTTTTAAGCCTTCTCGGAAACCAGATTCATATGACCTTCAATCCTTCAAGATTCGTTTAGTAAAATGTAAAAATATATAATAATATAATTCTCATAAATAAGAAAAATTTGTATAAGCTTTTAGGAAAGGATTAGTTTCATCTATTTATTCAACTCGATAAATTATTATATTTTAGCAAATAATTTATACTATGTGTTTATTGATTTTAAAATTCTGCATAAATTTTAATATTGTGATTCAAATATCAGACGTTGAGTCAAAATGATTTTAATGTATTTTTTATATTTTATGATGCTATTGGTGATGGTTTTGAAATGAGATTTTTTGTCGAACGGACCTTATTTAATAACTATAATTTATGGCGTTGTAGGGTTGACCAAAACGTTTTGTTTGCGTCTCGGAAATTCAAAGGGGAAGGAAAAGCTATTATCTTCGGACCATGGTAACAATGGGTTCTTCGCAAAAAGAATACGGTATCGTTTTTTTAACATAAATATTCCTTTGAACGTGTATTTTTTGTAGTCCTTTTACACTACATTAGGAAGTCGCCATTGTGGCAAAGGCATCCGAATGTTTGAGGTAAACTCAGTTACGTCAACCCTATCGGACTGTGCGGTTTGTAAAACATTAGCAGTGTTGATAAAGTCAGTTAAATCATTTTTTAATATACTTGAAAATGTTACAAAATCAAAAATGGTGTGTTGTGTTTTTGTGCGCTCCGAAGGCGAGGTCTGTAACTTGAGCCTGGTAAAAAAATTGTTTCTGTCGTGTCAAATATACGAGTGTTGTGTAAGTATTTTTTCTCGTTTGTATTTTTTATGAATTAAACATTATAGAACTTGTTATGTACTATCGTTTCTGTATTTTATGTAAAGTTTATTTATTATCTGTAAAGCGAATTGTCATGCCCGCCATAATTTAGTTGAACTTCGTATTTTCTATGAAAGATTTTTTTAACAACGTGGGCAGGCGTTGTCGAGCGACTATTTATTTGACATTAACAATTTAAAGAGGCTTGACATTTATTAACTTTTTTTATTTGTCGTCTTATATTCGGCATTTTTCTATTATTGTAAACGTTTTTCGTCCAATCAAGCTTTATAATTATCAAAATATTATTCAGTATCATTCTGTATCATATTTGCATAACAGTGAGTATACACTTAATTAGCTCAGTTTGAATTGTGGCTTTATAATTTATTACCACAATAAATCCAATATTTAATTGAAAACGTTTATTTTTCTTCATATTTTATGTTAGTTTTTGCAGCGAATAAACTTTCTGAATACAATTTTATTTTAAAAACTTTCCGTTTCATTCAAAAATGTATGCATCGAAAATTTTCATTGAGGTCGTGATATTCAAATAATAATCTTCCGTAACTACTGCTTTAACACTACGTAAATTTATTTCTAGACTCTTATACAACATTATGACGTTATTTATCGCGATAATAGTGTACACACACACATTTTGAAAAATAAATTACGACTTTGCACTCACGAAGTGCTGAGCTACGTTTAAGCCCATACGTCATCGTGGCAATTTTTTTTTTACTTTCTGAGCGCAACTCTTCACTTTTTCATGTCAAAAGTAAATGCATTACGAGTGCACACAACCTACAATGTATATAAATAAATGAAAAACGAATATAAACATAGGCATCGGCCAATTTAAACCGCATCACGATGTGACCGCAAATTTATCTCAGGGCGGAGTCTGCGGCCCTAACGAACCGGCTCCTCTGGCCCTGTTGGCTCAAAAAAGCAAAAGAAAATAACAAGGAAAAAAGAAAAGCGATGAACGAAGCTAAACAACGAGGGAAAAAAATGCAAAAGTTTAAAATCGCTCGTTTCGAGCGCATTAAATTGGTGTAATAGTTTGCCGATCGGATGACTGCGTTTTTATTTGAACTCGGTACTGGCAGAATCACGAAACCGCAATCGATTTTATTTTTAATAAATGCGGTTGTATTTTGTTTTATACTTAACCTAGTAAATGGATTCAGAATTAACCTTCCCTTTCTATGCGAAAATTCATTTAATTCTCATTATAAATAATATGTTTCGTGATATTCGTGTTTGATTTCTGATATTGAATTTTTATAATACGTATAGTACGTTTGTAATATTAATTGAAAATTTAATAACAATCATTGAATAATATATTTGATTTATAATTCTATTTTTTATATTGAAATTATTAATAGGTCATATTGCCAAACACTATTTTTATATTATATTCAAAGAAAAAAAACATCTCTTCTTGTTGTGATTGTTGTTGATTAAACTCTTATTTTCGAGTCAAATGGATAAATACCCAATTTGAGACGATCGAGTAGTTGTTATTATAAAAACGGATCTACCGTCACCATACCCGCGGTTCGAACCATCATCCTTACGAATGACAATCCATGCAGCGTTACCACCACGGTTTGACTAAAAAAAAATCATGAATAAAACAATACCGATAACCAATACGTTTAATATTCATGAATATAAAATTTAAAAATTTCTGAATCAATTAAGTCTAAGAAAATGCAGATTTTTTAGTCATTTGCAACGATTGCGTCAATTTTTAGACACGTTTCATTCACAAGGTTCGAATCCGTTCATTCGAGCCGAAAACTGCTCATAAATCAGTTCGCACAAGATCTGGCATCGATATTCACGTGTTTGTTACAAGACGAGTGTTACAAGAAGAGTGTTACAAGAGGAATCTCGCAAGTCGCACCTCTCCTTTATAATAACGAACGAGCCACGTACTGATAAGTTAGACACGCTCGCCGATACGATTTTCAAGTGCTCCGACGAAATATACGATTTCCTTTCAGAAATAATTTTTTTTCACAAATGCGCCCGATGAAATATATCGCCGTTGAGTTATATGTTTTTCGATACAGGGATTAATTATTTTTTAAATGGTGCAAAGTTTTCGAAATTCCTCCTTACGCAGGAACAATATTTTATTCAAATGTATGCTAAAGTTTCGTATATACATGCAAATTTATAGCTTTTCCGAATACGTCGTTAGTATGTAAAATTGTAAACTATATTCGGAAAAAATTCAATTATTATTTAAATGTAACATTTAAATTTAACGGGAAGATCCATATCGTTGTAAATAAAGTATTTTTTTAATATGAAACCGGTAAGATTGTGATTATTATTCGTGTGAGAATATTTTTTCAAAGCTTAATCTATTATTTTAAAATGTGAATGTGCTTAAGCCACTGACTTAAGTTAGATTGTGTCTAGTGAACACTGAACTTCCTACCACACATTCCATAAATACATAGTGTTTCTGTCCCCGTATGCATGTCTGAATGTTATATGTCAAAAAGTAGAGAATTCACTTTACAAGTATTCTTAATAATTCACAAGTAGGTACTATTTCTACTGCATGAAAAACATTTCAGTTCATTTATTTTACTATTAGGATGAATTAAGATTTATGAAACTATTCCCAACAGAATTAATTTCACTTCTAATTACTTATTACTACTAGATTCATATCTTATAATAATAAATATGTAATGAGTATCTAAACGTTAATCTACAATTATATACGAATAAAAAAATTATCAAATAAAATTAGCAATATGTTTTTTCAAGAAATTCAATTATAATTATTGAAGAGATATAATTCCTTCGAATAAATTTCGTAATGTTTTTATTTTTAATTTAAAAGGGCCATCACGATTGCATCGAAGGGCAATAAATACCGCGTAAATTATTCGAAGCGATACGCAAGCTCACACTCGATGTTCGCTTATGTGATGTATAAAAGAAGTTGAGGTCGCTTTTTATCGTTGAATGATTATTTCGCGAAAATTTTTGCGAAAGTGAGATTGGCTATATAAAACTCGACGAGTCGATGATATGGAGAGAGACTGAGTCTTGTCATACTCGAATAGTTATCTAAAACAATAATTTAACGCTAATATAAACTCTACTTTGTCAGTACCGTTTTTGTGTATTTGTTATGTGAAGATTTTAGATTCAAAATTCACGATATTTTAAAGAAAATTTTTACTTACATAATTTTAGCAAAAAAAAAAATTTCATACCTTGTATTTCGATAACTAATAAAAAATAAAAGTATTATATAATATCAAATTGAATAATATAAATTATAACATTACGAATAAAATTATTACTAGGCAACATTTTATGAATGTGAGTTTTGATTCCATCCTCCTTTATGTTTATTGCTTTATACTTGAGAAGGCGAAGATTTGTGAAACCCAAAATTTTCAGGACACGAACGTACATTTTTTTTATCGATATCCACACAGTAAATATTATTCGAAATAAAAAAAATAACGATTCGCTATCTCGATTTACGACGAATTAAACGAAACGCCCCGAGTTAAATGCGGACAATTGAATTTTGAATTAATGCGACAAGAAACGCGACTAAAAAAAATCATTTGTAGACATTATTCATTCGTTTCAGACGCTGATCGCAAGATATGAATTAATTAGTGGCATTATGCATGTTTTCATTTATCAGTTTTTTATTCGGGAGACATTGGAAAGTAATGCGGTAATAATATATAAGGGTCATAATAAAATAGCCGTTGTGAAATTTCTCGAGAACTTATCAACGTCGGCCATACATCTATTAATAATTTCAGTAGCTGAACTTTTTTCGGTCGCAATATTTCAATTTTAATCGAATACTGATCTTAGCTAGCTCACGCGAGGCCGTTTATATTTATTTCGTGAACGGAAAGCTTTTCAGTCACGTTAAAATGGAACAAAGAAACGTTTCAGGTTGTAGCGGAACTCGCTTATTTCATGAAGTTATTTTGAAATTAGTCCGATACAAAATATTCAATTCAATGTACTATTTTTGTATGAGAAAATGAAATGAAATATTTTGATTAGAAAGTATTAATTTTTGTAATATTCTGAAAATATAATAATATATGTAAGAATTTAAAATAATTAGAATCTTATAAGAAAAAATATTTTTAATTGCACAAAAACGATAGACTGAGAATAATCAAGTTTGTAGCATATATTATCGCAATAAATCATAATTAAATTTTGTGAATATAAATCTTTTTTTCCGACAAAATAGCAAAAACACAGGCTCGAAAAACCGAATTTAATTAAAATTTATGATATCCGCGTGAACTCAGAGCGTCCCCCGAACATTTGTTTCTTATTAACATCGACTTTTGATTTCCCAACTCATCACGTGTTCCCACTTAAATTCAATTTTACTTCGTTTCCAGTGAAACTTTTTCGGTTCCTGTGCTACCGCTCGTGTGGGTACGCATATCGAATTTTTCATCTTGGCTCGTCGCTTGTACAAAGTGCGTTGAACTTTCTTTCTCGTTCAAGAATTCCAAAAAGGTGAGCCGAGTGCCCCTTCCTCGGTCACAAACGCTAGCATCATATGCACCAAAATATGAGACCAGTATCTTAATGGCCTTTTCCATTATAATTGAGAAAACTTATCACGCTTCCATTATTATTTAAATGTGCTAGCTACCAAAAAGACGCGATAAATAATCGGGAAAAGGTCCGTTCGCATCCGTCACACCTTGAATTTTAATGCTTTCCCAGTGGGACAGTGACGTAAAATAAATTATTGTTTGTTTGTACATTTTACGCGCCTCGAAGGAATAAACGGAATATACGCAGCTAAGGCTGTCGACTTCTTGTACAATGTAATCTATAAATCTGACGCAGTTAAGCGACAATTTGTTATGATTTAATGTATAAAGATTTGCATATATAATAAATGTTATGAAAATTATGTGATTAATTTTCATATGAAATTGACTCTATGCGTGTTATCTAATTTTTGCACAATTTAATATATATGAATCTGACGCATTTATACAAAAATTATTCAATTATTAACATTGAAATATTTATACACAAATAATTAGTACGAAAGTAAAATAATTAAACGGAGAAAATTATCCGATTCACTTTCATATGAGATTGACCCAACATGTGATGGTGTGATGGTTCAATGACCCACTTCCCTACTGCAGCTGATTCCGATGTACTTCTACATCATCAAATAACATTCACATGTTTTCGAAAATCGTATCTGAACTGTAAATAAAATATTTGATAAAAAAATAACGGCATCGTTCTTTTGAAGTCACTGATTATTTTGTACATTAACATTTCAATGAGTTTTCCTGTTTAATAATTTTAATATATTTTTTTCAATGTGTATTATTTTTAATGTGATCTTTATTGTATATTTTTTCAAATTACAACAATATTTGCAGTATAACTTGCTGAAAATGTGAGCTTATAAGGCGGGGCGGGAAGCGACTCCGCCTGTTCCGCCACCATTTTGATAACTCTCCGTCGGCAACCATTTTGTACTTCATTTCAAATAAATCTGTTTTATTTCCACTTTATTCTTATATATTTAATAAAAATGTAAATATAAAGATCGAATATAGGTCCATATATATTTTTTATTATTCTATCCATTTATATCATTCGTTTACATGGGGTACAAATTCGAAAATAAAACATCACATACCAAAATAATCTTTTGTACCATGAAACATGTTAAAAATATATTTTAATTAAAAAATATATTATTTTGAATACTGAATAAATTAAATAACTCGTTAGTTTCGACTAATTTATTATAATAACCTAAATAAATTAAAGCGATAACAGTCGATATATTTATTGAATAACTTTTGATTTCAAGGCGCAACGAATTTATGCCACATTGCGCAACACTGTACCTAAAATAAATAATATACGACTCATATGCGAAAAAAAATCCGAAGCACTTACAAAAGCTTGCCCACGTACAATATTTTCCAACCTTTCATTATACACAGATAAATGAGTGGCGTGAATAATTACAATTCGGTCGTCGAACGTGATATTGAAATCGATGCAATTTCGTGCGGCCGCTTGTGTAACTCGTTACGTTATTATTGAAATTTTTTTTATCCGTATCCGTATAACTGTACGGCTCGTCGACGTTTTAGAATCGAATGGTCCATAATTTGAATTTTAGATTAGAGCCGTCGCGGCGGCTCCGTAACATCTAAAAACCGGTATCGAATTAAAATATTTTTTTAATAATTTCCATGCACTTTTTGTTATAAACGAATTCGCGCAAATTTTGCGGCGGTCGTGTGTACCGCACATAAAACGGCGATCGACAAGCTTATTACGGCGCCGTATATTTACGGTTAGATTATTTAAACAAGTCATATGGAGCGTTTATTGTCAATAAAACGGCTATTATCCCGTGAAAGTGAGACGCTCTCGAGTGTCGCATCGCGCCCCGCTTCCCCCCGGCCAATGGTAACTTTGATTTTTACGGCCACTAAAATAATCGTAAAATGATTGTGTTGATTGCCGCAAGGAACGCGAGGCGCCGTTTGGGGGTCGTCTCGCTCACTCTTAACCGTAGCGCGATGTGTGGGAGCGAGATAAATAGACGTTTACGAGTTTTTCTTTTTCGTGCGACCGCCACGCATAAAGTTCAATAGTTTATAAGACGAGGCCAAAGGAGTCCGCTGATCACTTGTTTATTTGTGCGTGGGAGTATCTCGCGTCTCTTTTAATCCGTATATTATGTGTGGAGTGCAAAAGAGATAGGTAGAGAGAGCACGCGCGACTTTTCGCCAGACCTCATTATTTTTATACCTCTATTACGGGTGTGCATTTATTGAATCTTTATTATTCATTATTTGCGATTTCGTTGAGGGTTATTGCTAATCGTTGCATCGCCGTCGATGCAGGTTTTTTTGTTCTTTTTTTTCGAGAATACAAACAATATTAAATTATACGGACTCACTTGCCGCGATGTGTTGAGTGCCATCGAATAAATTGTTATGTTTTCATTATGGTTGCTTTCGCATCGCGTGAGTTGGATAAATGTGCTTTTTTTCGAGTGCAACGAAATGCAAAAGTGCGCTTGTCGCATTGTAAAATCAACTGTAATAAATTCGGATATATGTCGTCTAAGTATTCAATGTAGTCTATTTTATTTATTGAACGTGTCAGTTGAATCGTGACACGAAATTTATTACGATAATGTAGCAGTGTCTAAACTCTAAAATTATTACCAGCATCGTGTTCTTATAATAGTTTCCTATTGGGAATTTTCTGTTCGTTGCTCTTTTCAGGACTTTGATATGATAATTCGATCTCACGACTTCAGAATACTTCATTTGAAACAAAAATGTTGAATTATAATAATTTTATGTTTGATAATATTATTAGGGCTAACATATGGTGTTATAAAGCAAAACGTCTACTTTCTATTCTAAAATATCCACCTTTTTTGATTAGGTACTTTTATTGAAAATACATTTGAAAAGTATGACTAAATAAGTATAATAGTAAACACTATTTACTATATTATGAAATTATTTTAATGATTTCCTCAGTTAAATTAGTTAGTTTTTATTTTGTTTTAATAAGTCGATTCGATCTCTTTTAGTGATCTTACATCTGTTTTATTTCTAAAAATACAACTAACATAAAAAAAAATTGCTACATAAAGGCACATAGATTTATCGTAAGAAATTACATTTATCCGATAAAACAGTTCATTGAAATTCTATACAAGTACATCGACATTACGTACACGAATCGATAACCCAAAAAAAAATTAAACACGACAAAAACATTCAGGGACGCCGCGGAAGCAAAAAAAAACCAACTTTCCCCGGAATAAACACGCCGAAAAGAAAATTCGAAAAAAACAAGTCCGAAACGAAAAACACCCGACGCGAGTCGGCCAAAAAAAATAAAAGAACGAGCCTGCAAAAATAGAAAACTTTCCCTTTTTCATGAGTCGGTTAGAGGCAATCGGTGTAATCCTTTGTTAGTTCAGAGTTGCCATCAGAAGAGGGCCCCAATCGGCTCATAACCATGAAGCGAACGAGCGGCTCGTCTACCGAAAGCAGGGGTTCCCAACCGGCGGCCTCGCAGCATTATATTGTGTAATAATAATGCGGCGATATTGTAAATTCGTTTTAATTTCGGGACGGGTAATTATTATCGGCGCGATCGCGGCCGTTAATGCGGCGCTAAGTGCGTTGAATAATTGCTGTCTAATTGCTAACGCGATGATCGTTGATTCGGTTCGGTTTCGGTTTATGATCGCGTATCCTTTTTGGTTGTCGATTAAAAATGTCTGATGATTTTGAGTTCATACAACGTCAATGTCGACACGTTTTATGAGCGTTTTTATGTATTTAATATTCGTGTACATTATTGTTTGAATGCGTGATGATGTGATATTAAAACAAAACCAAATCATCACCAATAAATGAAGTCTAATTAAATGCGAAACATTTCTGATTTCATTGAATTTACATCGACAAATAATAACGATATCTATCCAATAAAAATTTGAACATTTTTCCTTTATAAAAATCAAATTTTAAAATATTTTATTGATAGGCTCAACAGCTGATAATATAAATTCAAAAAGTGTCATTCTCAGGGTGACAACCCTGACAAGAAAACAGTCGAACCATTGGTTGAAACGTGTTCGACCTTGACTTTCAGCATTGCTTGCAAATCACTATTTAATGGTATCTCACATACTTATCGCCGCATTTGTATGCATTTAGTGCGACCGTAAAATTTACAAGCACGCGTGTGTTATTTCACGTTCGAAAGTTTACGATCAATCAAAACTTCACAACAATGAATAAAAACGTATATTACGCGTTCCGTTCCACTCTCGCTAAAGTGACGAGTTTATGACGGTTTATTTCCTCGTCGGATTACGTTTTGTCTTTTTTTTTTGGTTTTTGGATTTTTCCGTTCGAGCCCGAGAACGGTTTCATTTACGAGCCATTATGATGGAAATGTGCAAACACGTGTTACGAGTGCATACCTAACGGGCAATTATTGCCACTTTGCACGTCGTTTATCACCTAGTGGCATTTGTGCATGTTGTGTAAATTTCATCGGATTAAGCTTTATAGTTTTTGTCCGTATATGGGTGTATTGGACAATGTATATTAGCAAGTCAAATTTCGTCTCGAAAGGTTATTATGAGAATTTTTATGAGGTATTGGTTTTTTTGCCCATTAAATGTTATCATGTTTAAAGTATTGTATGAAATTTAATGGATTGTTAGATTTGATTGATCGCATGAATTTATGTCGTATTATGTGAGAGCGAGGTTTTTCAATATTATTTTGTAGAAAGTGAATGAGTGGTCTGAAAAAAAATTATGATGTAAGAAAAAAAAATTGCATATACCTAATGATGAATTTTAAAATTGAGTTTTGAATGAAACCATTTATATTTTTTTCGTGAGTTAATTTATTTTTATTTGTGAAATTGATTTTTAGGAACGTTCAAAATTTATTCACAATGATAGCTAAGCCAAAAGTAGTTAGTAGGTATACCTACACGTTAAGAAAATCTAATTAACTTAATTAGTAGTTTAAAACAAAATATAGAGAGTTATAATTGATACCTGAATTTAACAGAAGAGTATTCTGGTATTTTAAAACTAGTTATTCTTGTTTTTTTTTTTCTTTAATTTATTATACGAAATAACCGAAAATTATTCAAAATATCCAAGTTTAATTGTAAGATAAGTGAAATATTTTACCATGAAAAAAATTCAAGCAACTCATTTTTCAAATACACACAGAGACGTTAAATTACTCCCTCTCTGACCACGAACACAATTCAACCAATTTTTTATTTACTCAAAAATTAATTTCAATCACAAAAGCGCAGCACATTTTCGCACCAATTCGAATCATCCGAAATTGAAAAACAACCGGGCCGAAGACAAGAAAAAAACAATCCAACCGTGCCCCATATACCAAAGGACATAATTGGCGATAAATCATTTCCCGAGCGCACTCGATTGCTCCCAATTGCCGCATTAAAAACCTCGCATTGCGCGCACATCCACAAACACGCGAATCCGAACCACTTTACAGCCCTCGAAATCGAATTATGTTCGAATTCAATGCCCGCGCAAACACCAGATCCGCGATAATCATACGCTCCCGATTTGCATACAATGGGAATAGATTCTGGAACACGCACGCGCTGAATGTATGGGGATAAACGTACCGCGGGCTAGAGTACCGCAACCTGCGCAACACGGCCTCGCTTGCGGTCCGATTCTAAATATAAGTAAATGGCAATAAAAAAAGTATGGAATGTGAATAAATTGCGCAATGGCCGCGCGATAAAAGCGGAGGAAGATCGCTCGGTTGTGTGTCGTCACGCCCCGGCCGACTCTGGTTCCGATTCTGGCCGGTGACGGTTCGGGGAAATGAAAATCGGCGGTGAAAAAAGTGATTTGGAAATCGGAGTGTCATGATGAGTGCGCGAGTTATGATGTATTGTATTCAAATGTGTCGTAAATCAATTGTTAATTAATGGCGGTTTTGTTCGAGCGGTGATATGGTTGGAGCATAAACATGTTAATGATTCTATTTGAATGTGCTGTATTGTGAAATGTTACATAAATATAATAAGGGTTTTTCAAAAGTACCTATAAGTAGATGATGGATAAAAATATCTTGTCCTGAAAAAAAAAGATATTTGTCTATTAAATTTATTAAGTAATTATATTCGTTATATTTTCGTTTGAAAAAGTCGATAAAAATTTTATGGTAATTTTATTTGATATTTTGTCATATTAGCTGCCAATAATGATTGTGATTTCTCGACTTTTCGAGAAATATTTTTTTCAAAATTTCAATCTCGAGAATTCTAGGGAAGAGAATTCTTAATTCACAATCTCTAGCTGCCAGTAAATGGATTCTGAACAGAGAATATATTTCAGTCAAAGAAGAAGATTCATATAAGACAAAAAAAAGTTCTAACTGTAGAATAACAGAATTACAACTTCCTATAGAAAGGTTAAATTTTAATTTTTAAATTTTTTTTTCGTTGTTCGATAAATCATTCAGTTCGAGAGACTTTTTTTGATACTATGAATTAAAAAAAAATTCACTTACAAATATTATATTAAAAATAAACCTTTTTTTAGTAATGTAACGTTAAAAAGTAATTTTAGATTTGAAAATCTTACCTCATTAGATTTTTTTAAGAAATAAAAATAATAAATAAAATTAATGGTTCGAAAACTAATTCAGCAAATGAAATTGTTTTTTATTACAACTTTAATCAAAAATTTTGAATACATTTCACATACAAATTTTTAAAACAATCCCTAAACTGAAAAAAAAAAAAACAAAACCCCCCCATAATTACATCGAAAAAAACCCAAAATCGCTAATTTCCGCACTCGCACAATTTGAATCCGAAATAAATCAATTTTTCCAACTATTCCCGAATTCAAGGTGAGTTTTTCGAAAGCGCGCGAAACACCATCTTTTATTTCGCTCTAATGCGCGTCCATCACGTGCGTGCGACAGAAATGGCCGATATTAATCTGTTTGGCGCCAAGCGAAATGATTGTACCCAGTAACAGTTATGGCCGCTTAAAATGGGGTGTAGTGCGTTACCAGGCCATTATATTGGGTGATTTGATGTGCGCTCGCGTTTACAGTCGGTTTTATGTGCGGTGAATGTTTGTAATCCGTATTTATGTATTTTTATGGCGGAGTAATATGAATTGGTTTATGTAATTGATACTAATAGACGTTTTGTGTGTCGGTTTGTTTTATTGTTGGGTATTATCTAATTGTTTGTCGTAAAGACATTATTATATGCGAATGTGTGTGTAGTTTGGTTTAGTGTGAATTTTTTTGGTTTTATGTTGTATTTTTAGTTGGGAAATATTGGCTTGGTGGATCTCGAAAGTAAAAACTATGATATGACATTATGCATGAAATAATTTTGAGTATGTATGTGTTATGCTATTTTGTTATATGAAGTAAAATTTAAATTTTTTTTATTTAAGATTTAAGTTTTGATTAGCTTATTATTTATTTTTCTTTAAAATAAAATACATTTTTCATCAGATTTATACTTCAATGTTAGTCAAAACGATTTCACTTTATTTTAACCAGTTATTTATATTTTTTATGAATTGAAAGAGAAAATGATTCAGATCATTATTGATCAAAATACATTGACATTAAACGTTTGGATTATGCAAATTTACTTATATGTATCGTGTTGTATTACATAAAATGCGCAGTTTTAATATATTTTTCAATTTTATGTATTATACAATTTTACATTTTCAGAATACTCCTACAATTTTTCAAATATTTACTATCAATACGATTTTTTCTTTTTTTTCGGAAAATTGTATGCTATAATTATATTTCTTATAAATTTTCTCATCAAAAAGAATTATATTACAAAATTCACATTTTCTTGGCCGATGACACAAATATGTGTCATAAAAAAATTGCGCAAATAGCCGATGACACATAGTATCCCAAAATTAACACAAGATTTTGTAAACCAAAATCTTATTAAGTCTTGCGTTAATTTTGAGACACTTTTGTGTCATCGGCTATCTGTGCAAAAAAAATTTCATGACACATTTGTGTCATCGGCCATGAAAATGTTCGATGACACAAATATACAAATGATAATTTATCATACAATCATCACTCAAATAAAATATTAAGCGAATCAAATCATAATGACATTTTTATAAAAACGAATCACTTTATCATAAAACACCTTAATTTGAAATTAAATATTTTCCATAAACTTTAAATCTATTCATAAAACCAAAACTTTTAATAATTTTATTTCAAACACGAAGAATAATAAATCGCCCATATTAAGACTATAAAATAAATAAGCCCATAAAATAGCGTAACGATACAAAACGCGAATCGAACGCCGTTTAGACTACGTCAATGTGCGCTCCGCCCATCGTCCGCCATACTGCTTAACATCAAAGCGAGACGGCAATAACAAACATCCCCATAGACCACCATGGACCAGAAAGAGACACCGACAAAGCCCATACGAAACGAGCATCGAAGAATAAACGTTACACACAACAACAGTTCCGAAATAAATACGTTACAACAAAATATGTTCAAGTTCGCTTTTCAACATCACGAAAGACAATCGAGACATACTTGCGGGTTTTTTTCCGTTTCTAGTCGTTGGCTTTTTCTATTTTGGCACGTGTCGACGTTTTGACGACCATTGCCCGGTGGCGACTGATCCCCTTTTGCTGAGGTTGCATTTCTGTACGTGCACGTGTGCTATCTGCTCGGGTAGTGTGTCATTTTAGGCCAAATTCGCTTTTGTATGGTTCGTGAGTGATGTAGGGTGTGTTGGTAGTTGTGATATTGGTGCTTTGAATGAATTGTTTTAGAGTGAATTTTTTTTGAATTTGATTGTTAATAAAGCGTATAATTTATTGATTTTGTATTTTGAATGAAAATTTATTGATGGAATTTGTGAAAAATATCAAAATATCCCATATAAATACGAATGTAATGAGGATAGATGTTTTCAGCCGTTTCGAATTGATAATATGGTTTTCTTTAAGAATTTGAACTAAACTTACAAATAATATTGTCAATTTTTGTAATTGTAATTCTAATCAACATTGAATCAATAATACAAAAATTTTATTTGAAATAAATAATTGAGAAAATCAATAAAACCAAATAAAATTAACGTTGAATACTAAGCATATGTATGAACTTTAAAAATGCAAATATTTTTTTATTCATGATAAAAATTACCTACTTATATCAAATTGAATCCATCAAAACTGACTATAAGCCAGTATTATATTATTAGCTCAATTTTTATTCTATTTATAGGTTCTATGCGTTATATTCTAACAGTTTTGGATACTAAAAAAAATCTTGAACTTAAAAAAAATCAATTTCTCTCCATACATAATTCAAATCAGATTACACCTTCGACTTCTGAGCCATTGACTCACATTCTTTATCTAACATCTCATTCCAACCAATGAATCATCGAACATAATATTTATAGATCGACAATTTATATAATACACATTAAAACTGTTATTTTTATATATAACATATCGCCGGCCACGAATGAACCACCGTCATTTGCGTCCTCATAAATATTCTTTTCTTTGCGAAAGCAAGTATCAAAGATGTCTCAGTAGTCCACACAGCAGCATATCAAAGGCCACAGTTTGACTTTTGAAAGCGATTTATTGTACGCTTTGGACACACGCGAACTCTTTCACAACGGGCGGTTTTTTAGTTTATTTTCTTTTTTTTTTGTTCAAGGGAGGAAAATTAATATAAAAAAATATATAGTCTAATTATTTTCGTGCGCAATCATCGGGGAGAGTTCGTGTTTTAGGCACATTTCTTGGGGATGTATAATTTTTACCACAGTGCACGACACATAAATTTGATCGATATCACGTTTGTACTACACCTTTTATGTTATATTTTTTTTAGAATTATTGTATGAAAGAATTGGTATGTCTATGTATATTTTTTCTCTGTTGTGAAATACAAGAAAGATTTTCTGGAACAAAAAATATAGAATGGAGTTGGTTATGTATTTTCCATGTCTAGAGATTCAATTATTGGATTTTGGATTTCGTCCAATATTCCAATAATTTTTAACGAAAAAAGTTGTTATTTCAAAAGTTTTTGAAACTTGAATATAAAATCATGTTTTTGTCAAATATATAGGATATTTATTTCACGAAACTGAATGGTTCAAGGATTTTTGTGATTTGATAATGACTTTTTTCAGTTGTTTTGAACAAATTTTTTATTAAAAAAAGTATCACATTTGGTACCTAAATTACTATTATAAAAAATATTACTTTCTATGACATTTATCAAAAAATAAAAAATAAATAAATATCACTAACAGCAAATATTCAAAATATTCTATTGTGTAAAATTTAAATGCATTATAAAATTAAATTATATTCTTTATCACAACAAACAAACAATAAATAATTTATATAATTTTATCATTCGAATGCAATATTTTATATAAAAACATTTAAAAACCATATTCAGATACAACAAAACGTGCATATTCAAATAAAAAATCAAAACACCTCAAAAACAAGCCCCGTTCGATAAAAATGCGCATCCTGCACGTGTAATTGAGCAAATCCTGATTCGAGTGTGCATAAACGGATTATAGTCTCGTAATTGCCACTATTGGTAAATTGTTATCACTCCAGAAAGTACAATGGGTAGTTAACATGGAGGTTGAATTGATTTTTTATGTGCCCGTGGGTCGCTTTCAAGTGGGTCATTATAGGGTTTTTGTGTCCCTGCCCCTCTCACGAAGGGACATTTTCGTCCTGAAAAAGTTTTACTCTCCATCCGATAGATGGTACTTGGAAAATATCCTTCGGAAGGACATAATGATTCAATTTTTTATATTAACTTTTTTTATTAACATGTGTGTAATAAGTATTGAAACGTATATCAAAATTAAAAAATAGATAACGACGAAGTTAACAAAAAAATCGTTAGAATGGTATGTGAAATATAAATTTGATGTATGTAAACTAAAAAGTATACTATTATAATGTTCACCATTGTGGATTTTTTCAAATGTGAATTCTTCATTTTAATGGAATAGTTATCGTTCAAAATTATTATATTCTTTTACGCAATGTCATCAAAAGACAGCACGTGTTGAAAAGAATGTTATTATTGAATTTAAATTGAATACGTAAAAAATTATTCAAACTTGAGTAATGGTTTGGTGAGGTGTTAATTTTTAATAAAAAATATCGTTCAAAGTTAATAAAATGTAAGCACATAAAATATTTACTATTTTTTCATGGTTTATTCTTATAGATTTTGAATATATTTATGTAATGAGAATAGTAAAAAAAAAAATTGTTCATTTTACATTTCTGAATATTTAATAAAAATTACCAAAAAATATATTAAATGTGTCTCGTACGTGCGTCATATTGATAAGAAATGAACATGCACATTTTCCATACATTTTTCTTTCATTGTTTTTGCAATACGCATTAATTATCTTTTCGAAAACAATTTTACATATAACTCAATTCCCAATATTATATATTAAAATTATAATAAACATTTTATTGTGAAAGTAAATATTTCGAGAGAATACGAAAAATTTCATATATGTATAATTACATATGGCATTAAGCTATAATAAAAAAATGATTTAATTGCGAAATCCTATTAAAATTTTGACTTATGTATTATTAATACTTATTATGCAATAAATGATATTTTAATTTTTTAATTGCAGGACACGACAAAAGATGGCAGTATGAAACTCATATAAAAAAGGTACGTTCCACGTTTTTTCAAAATCTCGATTTTCCCAAAAAGACACGATTCGAAATCGACAATTTCCCGCTTTTTTATATTTTAAATGTTAATTTAATTCAGCTTAAATCCCGTGGCATTTATATGCGTCCAATAGTCAACGCGAAAAACCAGTATCGGTGGAAGAAAAAAAAATGATAATTCGATTTTGAAATTTATGCTTAGGAAACGTATATACGAAATCTACGACCATACCGTGAGACGTAAATTAAAAACGATATCGCGTTTATTCGCATCGTAATGGCCGTCTTTTTTCGGCTAAATTTTCAGCATACTTTGTGATGCGAAAAATTCAACAGTCGAATAATTCAAATTTTCTCTATTTAAATGTACGAAAGATATGTACCGTGAATGTGCGAATATATTCCCATTGTTTTTTACGTATCGAAATAATAATTCAAACGAAAAGTTTCGCAATGTATATAAGAGGGTAAATATACAATCTTTTTTTTTTCTTTAAAAGTACCCTCGATGTTACTTTTGCACTAAATAATTGAATAGAATCTTTTTCTAAAGAATGACATCTGTTCTTTTTACAAACTCCGTATTCTCATATCCAATAATCGAAACACGTATGTTTGCGTCATTTACCAAATTTATCCAAAAAATAACTAGACAGGAACTTAAAAAAAACACATCCCAACAACTCGCGCGTCAAAATAAATTTCCCTCCCATCCGTAACAAAATATTCCAATTAGAATCAAACGGCACACTTAAAAACGGCAATAATTACGTGAAAACAGTGCAATAAAAACGTACAAGCTTGTCGTTATCATTTTTACGAGCGTTTAACTGCGCCACACGTCCAACAACCGGCCAGAAGAAATAAACGAAGAAACAAATCGGCCGAGCCCCGCTAAAGTCATAAAGTTGATTTTTATGTTCGTTTGAGTGATCGTAAAGTGCGACCTGCCCCAACCGGAGGGTTTCCCCGTCTTTTTTCAATGACGAAAGGGTTTTTTTCGGATAAACAAATCGGAAGCCGGCCCACTTGAAGTTTACGGCGGCCGTAATGGGTCATTATGTGAGCCGATGGCTTGCACTACTGCGGTATTATTTTATTGATCGTTTCGGAGTTCGTAAAAGGTGAAGGGTGTTTGTTTATTAATTTATCGGTGTGTGAGGAGGTTTTTAATCGATTTGCGGTTGAGTTGTTGTGGGGAGATTTATGGGTTTGAGATTTTTCGATGTGGTGGGTGGGTTGGTTGAATATGTTTTGGGGATCTCGAATATGTGTGTAGTTGAAAAATTATTGTGACTTTTTTTATTTATACTTACCACGAATCTTAGATTTTTTTTCAAGTCAATATGGATTCTTGATGAATTTTTAAATTATTTTTATAATACGTCATCATGAAAATCAGGAAAATGAAAATGAAAAAAAAACTGTTCTTTTTCAATTATTTTTTATTGATGCTTACCTTTTTTTTCAAATTGTAAAATTGGGGTATTTTTTTACATTTTATGATCTCAATAATAGGTGATAATGTGTTGATTATTCATATCTTTTCAAAGTCAAAAAAAGAGCTTTCAGAAAATAAAAGAAACAATACATTTACAAAATAACGACCGTCGAAACCATTTTCACTACCTGCACACCACTCGCACACAATCGTCTAATTGTCCAAAACTTTTTTTACACCATTCACACAACGAACTCGCCAATGAGCAAATACAAACCGTAACGAATCCTTCAACTACCGCCGATCTTTTCACACCCGACAACACCTTTTCACCCCATCATTACGACTCACTCATACAATTTACATTCGAGTCCCCGCACAAGCCGAAAACGATAATGCACAATCCGAAGGTGAGTTTGATATCTCAATATAAAAGCAAATCCGCGCCATTGGCCATACCCCTTCCGTCGAATTGCGCTACTCGTTTAGAGAGAGACAGACATAAAACACGCTTCGAACGATTTAATGCGTTAGATAAAGACGGCGTATGATTTATCGCGCGCTCTTCGCACGGTTTTATTGTGTTGCTATATCCATCTCTTTCTTTTGTTTGGAATTCGATGTTGATTTTTATATGTGATATTTTTATAATTTTTTGGTTTTATTGTATAATTTTTTTTTGATGGTTTGAAATGAAATATTTTCGTGATTGTCGTTTACGAGTATAGATGTCGCGTGGAAAGCGCGAAAACGCGCGGGCGCGTTTGTTCCAGTGTGTGTTTTTTTGAATGTGTATATATAGAGTCGGAGTGTGTATGTGCACATTCTGAAGTCGTCTGAGGGTGTATGGCCGGTTTTCGAGTGTTAGTGGGGCTGGTGTCACGTGTCTCGTTATCAGGGTGGGCCGCGGGTGCGGGGCTCACGAGCCGCCAGTGGGCCGCAGCCGCCGCGGCCGCTGCACGTGTGTCGCGCTCTCTCTCGATCGTACCACGTATTCGAAACTCTGAAACCGAAACCGAAATAAAAAAACAGGGTGCGCTTAATGTGTTATGGCGTTGATTGCCTGAAGATTCAATCGCGTCGAAGATGAATTCGTATTTCGAACAGAGCGGCTTCTACGGCTCGCACCATCATCAAGGCGGCGCAGGTGAACAGGCCGCCTACAGGGGATTCCCTCTGGGGCTGGGCATGGGTGCTTATGGGGCCCAACACGCTCTGCAAAGACCGCAAGAGTCGCCTTACGACGCCTCGGTCGCCGCTGCTTGCAAACTGTACGCCACCGAACCACAAGCTCCCACGTACAAGCCAGACTGCTCCAAAGAAGGAGGACAGAATGGGTACTCGGACAAGTCCTGGGCCGGAGCCCGACCCGCAGCTTGCACCCCCGATGCCCGAGCTTACGGCCCTCCTCTGGAGCCTGCTTCGCCCGGTGGAGGAGCTTCGGCGAGGCCAGCTGCAGCTTTGGCTCCTTGGAACACGCAGTGCTCCTTGGGAGGAAGTGCCCAACCAGTGCCCACTCAGCTGCATCAGCAGACGGCCAACCACACGTTCTACCCCTGGATGGCGATAGCAGGTCAGATTAATGAGAATTTTTGTGTAACAAGTTGGACGGGGAAGTTGTGCAAAAAGTTTGTGCTCGAGCTTGATGGATATTCGTTTCGATTGTGTGAATATTAATATGGAATTAGGCGATTTTTTTTTTGCACCTTGTGGCGAGTCGTTGTTTTCATCGCAGATAAATTGTAAGTCGGTAGAAGTGATGTTTGCGAAGAACTGTGCGGCGATTGTAAAATGATTTTTTCGGAATAATTTTGTACGTTTTCAGTGTTGGATTGGATTTGTGTGTTTCGGAATTCCGTTGAAGTCGTTTCGGTTCGATTGGATTCGGCGGAAAATCTGTGAAAAGTTTGACGAGTTTAGTGTGAGTCCGAGGGTGAGCGAAATTTTGAAAACTCGCGTAAAAAGTTTGTACAATTGCACTAACTTGGCGTAATGAATAAATGAAAATCATGAAAACGTTAGTATGAAAAGCTTTTTATTCGAGCACACATTTCGCGGGACATTATACTAATTTCATTGAGTGTAAAACTCGAGATGTTTAATATTACAAGCGGTTCTTATTTTATCAAAACAAACGGTGGAAATTAATCGCTGAGTTTTATTGATATTGCTATTGCACAAGTTTCATTCAAGCGTTTATTTTATCAGCGTATTGCATTAATTTCTCGATTTATCTCGAACATAAATTTAATACAAAATAACATAGTGTTTTTGAGAAGTGCTTCTATACTAGAATTTTACCAAAATATGTATGCGTGAAATTAAATTCAAATTGACTGCCGTAAATCAAATTCGCCGCGAATTTGTATAACGTATAATTTGCACGATATTTCCAAGCGTCCGATCGCAAACGATTAAGAATACGTTAAATATAAAAATGAGATATTAAAAAAAAATAAACTTGTTTATTTTCCATATTCCAATGGAGGATAGAAACCGTTTTTTTCGGACAACAGAAGCGTCCAATCTTCCCATTATATTTACGAGACTTTTCCTTAATTTCATACGGATAAATCGTTATTCTAATGTGTCCATTTCGTGTAATTTTCGTATTGCCATAACGGTAAAAATTGCTCGAGTAGATCGTGCATTTCGTAATGTATCCGAGATCGTGCATTGTGTGTATCCATTCGTCAATTTAGAATATGTGCAAATTATGTTACGAATTATGATCTTCAATTTGTTTATAAAAAAAATACAATGATCTTTGCGGTACTTTCGTACGCGCAGACAATAATCGGTTAATAATCTACGCGCCGAATCTTCAACTGTGAATCTATTGAAAATTTTAGATAATTCATAAATAAAATTCAATTTAAGTATATTCCATTACTTTGTATGGCAATTAAAATTTTGTATCGAATTTGCACTTGAGATAATTTTTTATCAAACATAATTTATGATTCATATAAATCATTACAATAGCCTAAATTGGTTGTTTTTGAAATAAATGTTCTAGTGATAATTTTTTTCATTTTGATAACCCCAAAAATAAAAATATCAATGTTATAATAAATCAGTGATTTTTCATGAATTAAAAATCCCAATGGTTTTTTAATCACTTTTCCGTGCGAAACAATTCCGACATTTTAAAAAAATAACATGTCATTACAAAATAATCAAATATGAACTATAAAAAAAATCGATTTCGCAACGACAAAAAGGCCGTGCATTAAAAACCATAAATTCGTTACGCAAATTCGAATGCACTTTAGATGCGAGCCGAACGAGAAAAAAAAACCCAATCGAGACGAATTTAACGGTCGAAATCGGCGCTTTTACGTCCAGCCTCGCACTGAAAATACATAACAACAAACAGTATTTTAATGTTTGAAAGGCGGCGTCAAAACAGTTCATAAATAATATACGAAAACTCATGTGAGGCGCACGTATGAATGGGGGGCCGGCTTGTATGTGTACGTTTATGAGTTAAACATAAAAGCCGCCCCGTTAACACTAAATAAATCGTAAAATTGTTTGCGAGAACGCTGTGTATTGCCGGCATGAGACTACTACGGCTACCACCGATACCACTAGTACCACTTTTAATATGCGGCATATAGAATCAAAACCCGCAAAGTCTCCTAAGAGCGAAATTGCACAAAAATGCAGAGTGAATTTGAAACATCAAAAACTATGATATTTTTCACAATGATATTTTCTATAATATTATTTTTAAATCAAATACATTATTGAAATAATGATTTAAAAAAAAAAAACGTTAAATTGCATAAGTAAAAATTATTATTTTGTAAAAAAATGAACCCATTTGATTTAATATTATAGTTTAATATGTGAGCATTGTACAATTTTTTTTATTAAAAAAATTAATGATCGGAAATGATAATCCGGATATATATCATTCGTCCGATATGAAAAATTGCGGGTTTTGGTCCTGTTCCCCTTTTATAACAGGTAGCCGATAAAGCCGGCCTTTGCAGACCACCGGGTTGAATAAAGCATAAGTGGCCCCACTTGCGTCTATTAAACTGTGGAAAAATCCTATGAACAATGGTGTTTTAGTGTTATTCGAATGGTGTTGCATCGCTGAGGGATAGGTGTCGAAAGGGATCGCTTTTTGTTTGGAAAGGGTGTCCCGATTTAAAAGACGGTAGCTAAAGGCGTTTCCGGTTGTGTTATGTGGGCTCATCCCTCGTGTAATTTGTTCCGCAATTTAATATGAAAATAGGGTGTCGATTGAGTTGTCTGTTGAAGTGCATTGTATTTATTTTTGTAAAATTCTTATTGGAAAAAATATTCAGATCGGATTGGAAAGTGTGTTATAAATTTTCTCCTAGTATTTTTTATGTGTGATGTTGAGATTTATTTAATTGCAATGATACTATCGGATCAATGAAAAATGCATATATTTTAAAATCAGAAGATAAACGACAATTGAATTGAACTTTTAAAGAATGTTCCGTCATTGTAGCCCATATTCAAGTTTAACCCGTTATGTTCTGATATCAATAGCTTATATAAATTTAAATCCCATTTATTTTTCATTCAAATGTGGTAAATAAAGAAGTCCATATTATAAAAAATATGAATATTTTTTAAATTTCATTTATCAAATTTTCGCCGGAAAATTTTTATATTTTTTTTGAATTGGAATATTATAATTTATTTAATTAAGTAATACATTTTTCTTTTGAAAAAGATTTTAATATTTTTTCTATTGATCCAAGTGGAAAATAATATATTTTTTTAAATTGAAATATTCAAATTAAACCTCAACTATCCGTCGGTAACAAACGGGTTAAGATCGTCGTGATCGATACGTTTTTATGGACCACGTGTTTGATTTTATGGCGATCTCGTTTATCCGTCCGTTACAACCGAAAATCCTTTTCGCTGTAAATCCGAAATGTCGCCGTTACTTTATTAATTACTTCACTGCAACAAAAAAAACATACCAATCCGAAAAAACCTTGCTACGAAAAAATGCGATCTAATGCTAATTTTTTGTGTTCGTACATGCTGATTCTAGAAACGCATCGATAAATATCGCAACGCGATTTATCACCGTCGTTTTATTTATTTCCGAATCTAGAATTAAATTTTGAAATGGTCGGTTGTCGAGGTGTTAAAAGGCTCATCTTGCATAAATTCTGGTCGCATACCTTCCATTGACTTCAGCTTCATTAAGCCAGTATCCACTTTGTTAAGGCGTTATTCACTTTTCGGTGTTTGCTTATCGCTCGCGGATTTCTTCGCACGTCTTAAACACTGTCGTGTTTTCTTATGTGTATTTTTATTATATTTTTTTGTGATTTTTATTGTTTTTTAATATTCAATTTTTCATCGGCCCCTCGTTGGGCGCGACTGACCTACCTCAGGTATGCAAACCCACGTTTTGATCGCCCATCCAAATTTGTTAAGAACCCATTCCATGCTAATTTCGGCAAAAGGGAAAAATGAAAAGCTTTTTTCAATATCATTCTGTAATGAAATGTCTTCGACGCGATTTTAAAACGCATAAACTATCACATGCCAATTTTCGTTATAATGAACGGAAAATTGTTTCCGTTTATCATACGAGAATCTTTTTTTTTTGTATAACATTATTCAAAAATTCCGTTATGAATCTAATAATCTCTACTACCTGCTAGAATCTGATTGGAAAAATCTAACAGGATCATCGCTACTCGAATCCACTTCATAAATATGGGTCTATTATTATTGCATCCCTTTGTACAAAAAAAGAGGGGAATACCCTTATTTTTTTTTGGATAGATTTTTTTTATGATGTACACGTTTAGTTTGAACTACTTGTCGATAGATAGCAATGCGGCGCATACCTTTCATAATTTTTACATAGAAATTATGTTTTCATGGTTTCATAATTGAAATGATTATATACAAAATAAGTAACGGTGTATATTTTGATTTACTCATTATTTTAGAAAATTAATTACGGCTTTATCATATGACCTACTATTGAGCTGATTTATTTTATCTTACAACTGAAAATGTCAGTCGCTTTCAGATCCGATTTTGCAAAACAATAAAACGAAGAAAACGGAAGCGGATTTTGATTCAGTTTCGACTTTTCGATATCTCAAATTAGGCAAACGAGAAAAACCTGATTAATTCTTGTCTAAATCAAGATTTATGTGACCTCCCTTTCTCTCGAGCTACAAAGTGTAACTACAAAGTACCGGCTAAATCATATTTTCGTTTTATTAATAAGCACGAATCTCGAAATTTGCGATCCGCAGTTTATTATAGAGGCCGCTGACGGCAACCACCGCTTTCCAAACTGTTTGTATTCACGTATTAAGTCTCAAATATTATCCTGATCCTTACTATGAGAACATTTCGTTCGATTATTATAACGTATGGCCGCCGCAGCGTCGAGATTAGTATAACGCGCTTCCAATCTCTTGCCACTTTTTTTATTCAATAAAAAAATAATATTTCCTATTTATAAATCGATATTCGAAATATTTTGATATATAATGTTTATATTTATCACACAAATGATAATCTGAATATTTTTTTCATATCATTTTTTTTTTCTTTTTGGAGTGTGCGCGAAAGCTGTTCGGTGACTAACGAATTTGTGCATGTTCCGAATTCGTAAAGTTTGATTTTTGTAATGGCGACCTTGCTTGATGGTGAACATAACCGCGCATTTACCAGGCAGACCGACCGCCCACACGATCCGTTTAAATATGCGCTCACTAGATCATGAGCTGTTTATCATTCGGTCTAATTTTCAAATTCTCGTGCGTTTTTCGGGGGATCGACATGCAACAATTTCAGCCAGATCGTGACGCAGAATTATGCAGTGAATGAACCACGATTTTTTTTGCTGTTGCGAAAGTCGTGATTTTTCGTGTGTGCCAAGTTGAAGTGTGATTTTAGATTTTTATGGTGGGGAGTTAGGTATATTGTTTTGCATTTTTATTTGAAATATTTTAAGGTGGGAATATTAAAATTTTAACAAAAATAATAATAATCGTTTTGATATGCCGGAGTACTTTTTGATTAATTTCTTTTTACCGTTAATTTGAATGTCAATTTTTGATATTTTTGTGTTAAAACAATTAAATTAGTCAATAATTTCCTATTATTGTAAATTGATCTGAATTCTGAAATTTATTTCAATGAAAAATTTATGCAAGGTGTGAAAACAATCAAAATAATTCTATTCAACTGTAAAAATTCAGAATTTTCACTTCCTAACAAAAGGCGCATATTTTTCCGCTGCATTCAATTTTTTTTCATAGTTCGGGAAAATCTGTTACATAGATTCCTTACGACGATTTGTAATATAGAAAATTTCAGTGTAAAATTTGATACAAACACAATTCGCACGACAATTAAACGCGAGACGTATTAAGCAAATTACCCAGATCAAACTAACATTCTCAACGTAACGAATTATAGCGAACGCGCGAAACGTTTTTGAACACTCATTAAGTTTTATCATTATAAAATTAGATTAAACGTTGCGTGCCTTGCGTGCGCGAACGCTTTACGCCTTCATATCGCCATTACGTATGGGCATATGTTAAACGCATTCTTCTCTTGTATTCAGTGTTGAATCACGGCGATGGCACACACATCAAAACTCACAATATTGAAAAATACTGGTACTATGTGTGGTACTCTTGTCAAATTAAAAATAATTTTTATATCAGTTTTGTTAATTTTGGATTGAAAATTTTATTATCAGGAATGAGAAATTGTCATGACTTAATTTTATTAAACTTTATATCTGGATAAAAATGTCGTAAAAATTATATAATCAATTATTATTACAATCGATCTATCAATTATTGCAACTATTGATCATGTAATGGTAAGTGGTTTATACACATAGATTTTTTGATAAGCAGTGTTATTAAAAACTATCGTAATCAACTGAAAAAAAAATGTTTTTAAATTCCTTTCATTTCCGCTTTGTACGCTCAATTGGAAGTTTCATTTCAAAATATATAATATGTTACAAGTAAAATTTCTTGCCATCAGTATAATATTACTAAATTATATTCGGTTTCATATAAAAATATCATACAAATTCAATATCAAGATTTAAAAATGAATTTCAATGTATAGTGACAAAATGTTCATACGCATTATATATCAATATTATTACAAACAATTATTGAAAATCATTATAAAATAATATATTTGTTTCTAATCTGTGCTAACGTCTCAAAAAGTTTTATTTCAAAAAATATAACGATATTTCTGAATTGAATCGATTCGCGCCGATCGAGTGTGTCTTATTGCATTTTTTCTTACCCGACATGCAATCAATAATATTACATACGTAATTGAATACCGAATAGGAGACAACCGGATATATCGTAATTATTTTATTATTATATTTTTTTTGGGCGACCAAACGATACGCACGGAGGCGGCCGTTTCGAATTAGGAGGAAATTAGCCACGTTGCTTCAAAAGAACGTTACACACACACATACACACACGTAAAAAATCCGAAATAAAAAAAATATAAAAAACACGCACACCGATATTTTATTTATTGCTGACACAGAACTAGAATGTTAACTAACTCGGAATCGATAGGTCAGCAATTTAGATAACTGTGAATCCGCCGCACATATGAAGCGCTTCGATTATGAATTTTCGCTTTTTATCAAATCGAAAATTTTGGTGCATATGTAAATTTCAGTTATGTAGTCTGTTTACGGATGCATGACTCAAATTTTGATTGGTTTTCTTTTTTTTCGGATTTGCCGCGTGTCATTGAACGGAATACGTGATTGATGATCGCGTCCGTTTCAGCGGTGTCTAAGCGTGTGTGTTTTTATTTTTATTTTTCAATTTCGGGACATAAATTTCAGTTGTATGATGTGGAAACGGTTTATTGAAACTGAAAGCTCGTGTATAAATATTTACAAGGGAGTGTTTGTTGATCTTAGTACTTTTCAACCGGTACTTTAGTCAACAAACGCCCGAACTGCGTAAAGTCCAAATTCTCAATTTATGTTAGCGTTTATCAATTTATTTACGTGACTTATAAGTTGAATGATTTATACGCATATTTAGTTTTAACGAAATAATTAATTTTGAATATTTTATTTATCAATTTATACTGAATTTTATTTGAATAATTTTTTTGTAATAGACAAACCCTGATGCGATTAGATCACATAGTTCGGCTATGCAATTTTTTGGCCTATGGCGCTTATTATATAGATAAAAAACTTTGGATAAAAAAAGAAGCACGACTCATTGAATACAAAGTTTTTGGTGCCCATAACACTAGTTTCGAGATAAAACCGCTCGAGGCGCTATCGTCGAGCAATTTCGAAGTGGAGATTTTTTTTACTCCTTTTTGTTTCTTATAAAAATTATAGTTGTATTACACGTTACATGTTAAATTTGAATTAGGCTAGTGTAGTTCTCAAATATGGCCGGCTCGACCACACGTTCTCAAACGTTTTCGCCATCGTATACGTGATGATTTGAGATAAAAAGTCAGTCGACTTGTGAGAAAATTTTTTTGAAAGTAACTGTCTGTTATAAAAAAATATCAAATAGAATTTGATGTATGCACAGATTTTTCTTGTTTTTTTTTTTAATGTTAATTTAATCGGAAGTTCATTGACTTTCAATAGTTCCACTAGATGGAATCTGTTGTTGCGACACCCGAATTAATATTTAATTTGAATGAAATAACATACCTTCGAGAGGCCAATTTTTGTCGAATTTGCAATTCAAATTTCCTATGCGAGCTTCACGAGATGCATTTAACCTTTTTCGTACAAATCAGACAATGAGATCGCCTTCGAAACGAAACTCACATATTCATATACGAATTCTATTATCGAACATATATCATAATTTAGACGAAATTTCAAGTGGGATGTCGGCCTTTTTTCACACCTACGTTATCGATTTATAAATTTATATATTTTCTATTAAAACAATCGTTTTATTTAATAAAATCGATTATGCATCTGTTAGGAGCAAAACGAAGATAAACCGCGCCATAGAAATGCGCTGTTAAAGAGCAAAGGTAAATTACCTATCATCAGAACGGTATGTGTCGGTAGTTAAATATATACCAGCTTCTCAATCGATTTACGCGGCAAAATTGAAATTCAATATCGCGAAAATTATCATTTAAAAACAACATGAATTAATCGATCAATGATTTATCTAAAATATACAAAAAAAAAAAATAAAAATCATATCTAACATTTTAAACTAATAATACAACTTTGTATATATTGGATATTTCTATCGAAGCGTGCACGAAAGTTTGTAATTTTCTCCATTTTTTTTTTTTTAGTATATACGGGAAACTTTCGAGGCGTTCACGGCCATAACGGCAATTAGTTCGACTTATACAATTTTCGTTGATACGGATCAAAGTCGAGTTAATTTCAATTTCGATTTTGTATCGCAATTTGCATTTTGAGTCACGGAAAAAACGTTTTGCTGGATGCGCTTAGCGATGTGTTACTTGTGACTTGTACAGTGCACGTAATAAATTTCGGGAGAAGAATGCGTTATAACCACGCGTGTGTCGGCCGTGTATATTTTATGGGTATTTTCGAAAATAAAATTGTGGATCTAATTGTTTTGAAAAATTAGGAAATTGTGGATTTTTTTTTGCTTTTGTGGGCACTGTATATCGATGCAATTATTTTTCGCCCGCATCCGCGTGGCGTGTATGCCAAAGGTGGTCATTATTATTGAAATAATTATTAGATTTTTGATGTTCAGATTTCCTTATTAAATGCATAAATTATTTAAAAAAATAGTATCAAATAAATTAATATTTTGTGCATATTTATTTTTAAGTAGACTTAGCATTTGATAAAAAAAAATGTCTAGAAAAAAACTTGTATTCAAAATTATATAAATCAAACTAAAACCGTTCAATTATGCATATTTCACAAATTGCCTGAACATAGACATAATTTAATCAGATAAATATCATTTAAAAAAAAATAAACGACATTTTTTCAAACATTTCACAAACAAAAATCATATGAATCAAACTAAAACCATTCAATTACGCGCATTGCACAACTCACCTTATCAAAATAATTACACACAATCGAGCGAAACAATTCACAAATCCAAACAACCCGAAAAATCCAGCAAAAATACATTATTTTTAATTAAAAAAAGTGACCCGAAAAAATGATGGATGCCCCACTAATACGTCATTCCGCCTAATGTATCATACGCGGGGTGGGGGAGACGCACGACCCAATTATCTATCTCTGTCGCACTCATAAGTCTGACATGCCTCTATCTCATTCTTCACTCACACACATGGCTTCACCAACACACATGTAAGTGTTCCCCTCAGGAAAAAAACACGATGCCCCCTCTTTCCCTCCGCGTCTTCGTTTGGTGCCCCCCCTCTGGTCGTAGTATTCACCAATTTTTAATGGCCGCGATCAGCTGTTGCCGAATGTAATCCTATCGTAGTTTTGAGATCCACGTGTTTTTATCGCGGATTTTTATATAATGTAAATAATGATAATGTCTTCTAAGTTTGCTTTATGTATTTTATAATTAAGTGGTATGTTTTTATTTGTAAATTTTGTTTGATTTGACCGTTAAAATTTCAGTATAATGTTCCATGTTTTATATTATTGTTCATTGACTATTATTTATAATTGCAATCGACATAGAAAATAATATGAGGTCGAGCACGAGATCAAAATTATTACGTGATAATTTCTTTACGTAGTGTAATTAAATTATAAATTAAAATTTATTTTATTGTAAATAGATAAATGTAATATTTACATACGATTGCAAGAAAAATTTATATATATCTTCATATAAGCAATTCTTCCGATAAACTCGGTAGTCGACAATGTCAAGGTAACCATTCAATTTATTCGCAATAAATTATAACATTCGAATATAAATAAAGAATTTCGCTTTTATTATGCAACTCGTTCGAAATTTTCATACATCATTTCACCAATATAAAAAAAGCACATTTCAACCTCACAAAAATGTAAAGAATCGTCCTTATTTTTATCTCTTCATCGGCCATCCGCATTTTTCTCACAAATAATATATGGCGGTATCGACGGGACCTCTAACCGTTTTTTTGACATTAATCCGAATAAAAAAAATCGTTTATAGACATTTTTAAAAGTGCACATCTATTTTCTTTAATATCACGGCCACGTTCGTTCGAAGGCGAACAATCGCTCGTTTTTCTCCCAGCAGTTTCTTAAAACAAATTCAAATTCAATGAAGACGTCCACGTGGTTAAATTAATGTGGTTTCCGATTAAGAATCGGACATTAATCTACCCCGGCTACCGGTGTTTTACGTGTGAATGTATGCAAAACCGTTTGAATCCATCTCGTGCTGTACAGCCATACAAATTACTATCGTATGCATGATAAAAATTATTTAGAATATTTAAAAAAAAAATAACTACGGCTCTATCACCACAAATCACCGAACTGGAACGGATTTATAATGTAATAATGTGCACCGGCGGTCGCACATGATTGCGCGAATTTTTGCATATACAAAAAAGAACCATGAATAATGTGCGTATTAAATTTTGTGCAAAACGAACGTGAAATGTCTCTTTGACGGATCGTGTTTGTTTTGTCAAGTAAAATATAGCCGTATTGACCGAAAATAATGCAGTACCGTTAACCATTCATATCGTTACATACAAAAAAATCGGTAAATGTATGGAAGTTTGAATAGCGATGATACAACACGATTTACCGGTCGGGTCTAGATTTTGATCGATAGAATTTTATAAGGGCGTTCGAATTACGAAATTGTCCTTGGATCATATTTCGAAATTTATATAAGTATTATATATAAAAATATTTTTATGATGGTCAAACGCCGATCGATATTATTTATTGATTCTTTTTTAAATACTGAGTTCTGGTTGAAATTATTAACAATAAAATATAAATATTCAAATCGTTGAATATTTGAATAAAACATGTTTTTTTTGCGGTCATTCTAAGAATGTGATTTGAATAGAAGACAATACGCTAAAAGCATTAGCTCGAATCTATTCACCTGATCGCTTTTAACAATTTGGTGGATTGTACAATTTTACCTGCAGATAAAAAGAAGATGCATCTTAGCAGGCGACCGCCATAGAAAAAAATATGAAAAGAAGACGTTTCTTTAATAATAATGTTCTCCCAAATTCATGGACGTTTCGTAGATGATTGGAAAGGCAGAAAAAATCATAATGGTGGAACCGTTACGTTTTTTTCCAGGGTTAGTAAAGGAATTGTGGCCGACAAAAAAATGATGAATATCCCCATGGTCAAACAATTCGTAATAATGATATAATTATATACGGGGTGGGTTTTATGCCCGCATCATCCAAAATGACTGCGCCCTCAGTGTCTCCCCTGACCAGGCGAGGGTAAGACGTATTTTGGCGCGTTTGGGCCAAATTTTATCAATTTTTGAATTATGGATTTTGTCGATTGAGACGTGCCACTTGAAGCACGTGAAATTTCGCGATCGTGCGTGTCAAATCCGTTGTTGAACCCCGTCATTTTGAATTCGAAATCATCGGCAGATGCATCGCCTATTGTGCGTCGGCCATGATGGATTTGTTTAGAAGCGTGCCGTATCAAAAGTGTATAAATAAAAAAAAACTAGTGCATTAATGTCAAATTTTAATTTAATTGGTGTTTACGATGTGTTATCCAAATTTAGAACAATTTTTTCACGTATTATTTTAACACCGCATAAAAATTGTAATAATGCGGTTTTATACGTTTTTTTATGATATAACAATGTCGTTTCTTGCGAGGTGTTTTATAGTATTTTTATTGCACCGGTTCTCATAACATCGTAAAAATTCAAATACGTCCGTTGTGACTTGTCGTCGAAATTAATTATTTTAAGTGTTTCATTTGTATTTGAACCGTCGCTTGCACACGTCATAATTGGGGATAAAATATGGAAATTCGAATTCGTCGACTAATAAAAGCCGCAATAAAAAAAATAGTCAAGGTGGATTCAGCACGTACAGTTTCACTTGCATGCAATATATCAGTAAAATGTATCCATAAATCGTCTTGTTTTGCTAAAAACGGAAGGGTAAAAGAACTTCCCTTGTTGTGCGAAATATCAAATAAAGTTTCGGTCCTACTCAAACATCCATATATCACCGGGAATTTTTAAATAATAGCGATAAAATATAAGCACAGCCTATTGCATACGTTGGAATACGGAAACAATGTTATTTATGGCCCGATTTTTTCCTTTGTTTTAGGCTATTTTCCCTAAGACCATTCCAGTGTCCGCGAACACAAAGGTTACAGCCAACGAACAATATTTACTCGTTCATTTTTGTTTAGTTCTGCGATTTAATTAAAAAAGAGGCTAAGTTCGCCGGATTTTTTTCCACCGACATATAAACAATTCAGATTTTGAATAAATAGTTTCGTAACTGGTTTCGGATTTTTTTTCCCAAAACCAGATTTATCGCCCCGGCTTGAGTTAGTGTACGTCACGTATATCGATCATTTCGGCGAGCGTTTTTACGGCCACGTTGATCCGCATGGGAAATTGAATTAATCGCCGACCCATCAAAAAGTCGTAAACGGCACGACAGGTGTGTCGCCGTTTGAATTTTTAAAAAGAGCGCCGGGTGTCACGTGACAGCCGAAGAGCCAATAAAAAGCCTATAAAAGTCCGCCGAAACGGCCGATAACTGTTCGGGACGACGTCTGGGCACGTACAATAGTAAAAAAAGCCAGACAAAGTGTTGTTTGTATGTATCGTCGTTCGTGCTGAAAGTGGCGTTTTCGCTGACAATCTTTCATTGGATTTTCTTCTGGGATGTGCAGTGGGAAATCTGAAATCATATTGAAATTTAATTGCATTTTTTTCGATAAAAAATTATTAAAATGAGCACAGTTTTTCTTTAGTTTAGAAATAAAATAGATTTTTCATTGGAAATTTGTCTTGTTAATCTAAATTATAATAATTCATCAATTCAATAAATTAAAGTTGTAAATTTATATCTACTAGCAAGTATAATTATATCAGTTAAAACTTTAACAAAAAATTGAATGTCTTGATGTTTATGCCTTATTTTTTTAATATCATAATTAGTGCGTCTATTTCAGATAGAATATACGTTTTTTATGATTAGAAAATACTTTCTAAACTTATAAAGTCATTATGATAGATTGATAGGGTTTTTTACATGTCTTGCTATTTATGGTTTATATATTTATTTTACTTTTTTGGAACGATTATTAAGTATTTTAGATTCAATCAGATTCACTTTTTTATTTGCATTTATGGTAATCGTGTCAACTCGTGTTCTTTGAAGAATTCTTCAATTTCTTCGACCCAAATAGATACAGATTTGGAAATTCTTTCGAAATTTAAAAATAACTTTCGTAATAACAAGTTTTGTGATAAAGCGTAATCTTACAAAATCAAAACCTTTAAACTAAAGAAAAACTGTACTTATATTCTATTTCACTTTCATTACAATAAAGTAAAAATATTGCAAAAAAAAATGAAAAAATTTGGAATTATTATTCTTATTTTATTATTATTACTATTATTTACTATTTATATACATGCCATTTCATAAACTGAAGTCATTCATTATACAATGAAATTATAAATTAGAACATATAATCATTCGGATTCATAAGTATACAATTTAAATTGTATGAAATCAATATAAACTCTCAACATTCAGTGAATAAACCGAATGATTCAGAATTTATTTTTATAACACCCGATGTGCCGAAATGGCCCGTTTTATTTATAAGTTGATCTTATCGCCGGTAATTTGTTAAAATACATATTACTGTGTTACATTTTGTACGTTTTATGTTCACATTTTAATCGTCGAAAATAAAAACGAATCGACATTTTTATGCCGCCACTTTGCCGGGTGGTCGTAATTTCTTCTCATATATATTTTTTTCACCTTTCTTCATGTGAAGTTATGGTTTTGTACGCTTTATAAGGAAATTTATGTGTACGCAAATCGACCGGTCGATTTTGTAATTTTGTGTTCATTCCGAATGTCGGTCAAACGATACGTAATAGATGGCGTCCGAGAAAAATGTTCTATACTTTCTGGTGTGGTGTGCGTGTTACTTTATAGGTATTTTTATTAAAAAAAAAATTACAAATATGTTTCCGAGCGCGTCCACTACATAATTTATGGTGTAATTAATTCCACCGTTTTGAATTTCAAATTCGTGTTGTATTTTTTTTAATACATATTTTCATATCGCGTTTTGTAGACGACAATGCTTTGAAGCGGCCGCTTATCACAGTTTATAATTTCGCTAATTTTCCCTTATTTTTCGATCGATATGATCAATATACGAAATGTTAAAGTTCACGTTCGTAATTTGAGTGAAAGCGGCAACTTTTTGAGTGCTCTTTAAATATAGATCGCCGAATATGTGTGCTAATGGTTATCTGGGTCATAATGATCGTTCCGGCTTTTCCCCTACATAGGGACTCCCTAACGAAGGGTTCCTTCATATAGATTCCCATTTTACATTACCACCGCATAAAATGCATCGTCTCGCTGCATATTAGTTTGCATACAAACATTTACAGTACGTGTTGCATACACGAACTTTGCCGCAGAACGGTACAGCGGATTTTAAGCTGTTATTATTTTTCAATTTTTTTTTCAAATTAAACGCGAAAAAAACCGACGTGCACACGTTTCTTAGATATTCTCATTATTACGAAATACCTTTGCATACACACACGAAATAAAAAGCTGTAATCGAACGTTGGCCTTTGGGTGAAATCGCTCTTCGCGTACACGTTCACGTTTTTCCGTTTTGTTTGTTTTTTACCCATGGCTATTATTTGTCTTCTTCTTGGGGTAAGAAGCGTGTAATGCCATGCTTCAATTTATGATTGCAGGAATCCTTTTTCGATATAATTATGTCGATAACGAAATTGTACGCTCATGCACATCGACTGATTAGCCTGCCCTAACTTGCGTATGAGTTGCGGTCGAGTATAACAACTCGCATTTGCGTAATTTCAATGTCGGGCGAATATTCGATCAGATTCCGGCGTTTGGGAGATATTCAGCTTTTTTCATAATCAAAATAATATTTCACTCGTTCATTTCGGCGATGAAAAACGACCTTCGTGCACATATCGATCAAACGTATGTATGGGTTCGGTCGTAAGGGCTCGGACACGAGTTGACAACGTCCCCCCGTGGATTCGGTTATAAATCACCAATTTTCAATTCGTCCGATTTCACAGGTAGTCTACAGGCCGGATTAATTTTTCAGTGTTATTTCAGCAAGTTTGTATCGTTCGATCTTGTTGTAAAGTGTGCAAAAATTAATTAAGCCCGTGTGTGGTTCGGAGCGATAGTGGAACACTTGCAGTCATTGTGCTGAACGTTAATGCGCTTCAGGTGAATTAATACAATGCGCTGAAGTAAAGTATGAAAATGGCTTTAGAAACTCGAACGTTTTTCATTTTGTCGTATCTTATAATAAAATAACCGTGAAATCGTTTTGCATAGTGTATAAAGTAAGGATATAAATCGCATTTAATTTTCCTTTATAAAAATGTTTTATTACTGAAAATTTGACATATAAAAATTAATCTTTTCACACACACAAAAAAAAAAATAAGTGCACTTAATACCTTTAACTTAAATAATTTTTAATATTAATTCAGTACCCTTAACGAATCATATCTTACATCAAAGACGAAGAAAATCTCAGTACTTGGCGAACCAGAGCTTCTCAATCGCGATTTAAACGTCTGCAGACAATCGGGTTAAATGCCGACAACGAAGCACACAACAGTGTGACCCAAATTCAAGGGACTGTTGTCCTATTGTCCTCGCCCTATGCGGGGGTCAAGAGTCCGCGCCAAATTCAAATATCGTCCCGTTCGCGTTATTTACGACCGGACGCCATTAACGTCATACACCTACCCCCCGCGAATTTATACTATATAAATTAATATTTTTTTTATCTTTCCGCCCCCTGTCCTCCTTCGCCACCCTGTCGGTCCCTGATATTCGCATAGGCCTAAAAAAAGAAGGATATTCCCTCGGCTCTGTCCTATACCGTCCTTCCGCTCGGTTTAATTACCAAGATTCTCTGTGTAATTATTCAAATGCGACTCGACTTTCGGCCCACATAAATCCACGTCCGAATTTTCGGTAAAATATAAAATATATTTTTTTCCATCGTAATTAAGCTGAGTAATTTAGGCGAACGCGTCACGGTCAGATTTTTTTTTCCAGTAAAAAGGCGTAAAATAAATCATAATTCTGTCTCCGTGCTTCGAACGTAAATCCAGTTGACCGTAGTTTCTAAGTATGAATTTTAAAATAGTAATATCGGGTTCACACACATTTTTTACATATATAATTTTCGTGGATTTATTATGGTTCAACTTTTTTGAAATTCAAATTTATGTGATGTAATTAGTTCAGTTTATAAATTTTAAATTTAATTCAACAGTGATCAATCAAAAATGCGTCGATTGTAAAATAAATTTAATTTATTCGAATTCTAATCGAATACAAAACGACGACATCGCACGAACATTAAAAATTACTAAACAGTCGATTCAACGAATTTTAATAACTTTTAAACGGCCGCAATCAACTAAATCGAAATTGCTAATTAACTCCTCGTAACTTTGAGAGCGCCAACGTTCGATTTTATTCTAATTTTACGGCCGGGCAATAAACGCCGCGAATTACGAATGTAAATTTCGGAACGATCACATTGTGAATCGAAGACGAAAAAAGCGGCGAAATAAGGCCAATTTGTCGGCAACGACTAGAATTTCTATAATTGATTTGCCACAGCCGGCGATATCGACACCGTTACAAACGAACGGTCACGAGATTTCATATATAAAATGGCCGAAGAAGAAACCCCGACGAGTCGTTAGAACCGTTCCGAACAGAGTTGTCAGTTATTAACACATTAGCGTCATAACAGTTATTCGAGCCGATAAATTTGCGAGGAAAAAAAGCACTGGCGGAATTATGTGTCGTGTCTTTCGAGATGGCGAGATACGGCCGGCTGCACGATGGCCGGAGAAATTTATTCGAGTTTTCGGCCAGGCTACTTACTTGCCGCTAATCGATACGTTTCGAGATTTATGCCCGGTTATGGTCGTTTTCGAATAGAAATTGCGTGTTAATTGACGAATTGTTAAGTTGTAATGGCGCGCGAATAAAAAAAAAAAAAAACGGTCGAGACGCTAGTGCGATTTTTACGTTGTTTTTTTTTTTTTGAGCGAAGGAAATGTTTTATAAATTTAAATTATATACGTCGATAGTAATTTATATAATTATTTATTTTCGTTTTCGGAATTCAATTGTTAGAAAACTAATTCTCGTATTCATAAATTTAAGATTTCTCGACTTTGATTTCTCAATCGAATACCATACGATTTTTTTGTTTTATCGAATTATAATATGAAATATCCTCAATATAATATTAAAATTATATGATATAAATTTTATTTATGCATTTGAAACGATTAACACGATCGCCATTTAACGTTCAAGTGCCTGAGGACAAACGTAGACGATTACGCCACACGCTTGCACGACATATAACACATACTACATGTTGTACATAAAGATTTTCGTTATCTTAATTGCGGATTTATGAATTCTTCACTTCTATCTTTATCTGCAACGTGTAAAAGTCTTATTGAATAAAAGTATGTTCATTCGCACGCCAATTACGTAGGATAGTGGTCACGAGTTTTCTCTCGTTTTCGTACAGTGAACTCTCTATTCGGCACACATATTCGGAAATTTTGATGAACGCAAGTTCTATATTATTTAAAATAAATTTAATAAAATTTCAAGTTATTTAAAAAATCAATATTATAATTATATGCATAAAATTTATATATGCTATATTATAAATATCATTTAAATTTTCTTGTACTTTGATCAATGCCAAATTTTTTTCATCACTAATTTTTATATTAATTATTTATGTATATTAAATCGATTTAGTAATTTCAATAAAATTCATTGGACTTAAAGATTATATGGTCAATATATAGAATCATTCGTTTTGGTAGTTATAAACAAATCAATCGAATTTCTTTTGATTTTGAATCAACGAATTGTTCTATTTGGGTCTAGTTTTCGCACATTTTTGCCTTTACACAATCCATTTGTATATTATTATATTTGGGAAAAGTTGAAGAAGCGCAGGTATAGTCCTCAGGGTTGATGCACGGTCCTCAGCACCGGCAGCCCTCTAATGGATGCCCCTCTAGCACACTCCACTTTCACTCCACACTCTCTCCCACTTCTTTGTGGAGAGACAACTCTGCGATTTATGGCCGTCTCCTTCGGGGTCTATGGCTGATTTTCTCATAGGCGCATTGTTAATCGTCCCATTATATATGTATAATAATTATATATATGTTTGTGGACATGTATGCGAGTTCGGGCATTCAAAATTTAATGTGTGTTGGTGTCTTACCGCGGCGCCGTTATGTCAGGGATACCAAAGATGAAGAATTATACAGCTTTTTTTCCGACGATTTCTTCGAATTATTTTCCGTGTTGAAAAATCATTTTGTATCACATATTGTAATTGATTTAATTTACATTATGCTAACGAATGTAAATTCGATGTACATACAAGAATATTTCCATGAATTTCATCGTTAATAGCGAAACATTTAGCATAAATTTTACTATCGACAATTTTCGTCTATTCCAAATTGGAGCCATGATGGTTCCTTTTTTTGATACAAAAGAACCTTAGATCGAAATCGTATTAAAATGATACATTGTATCGATGAAAGAGATGAAATATCGAAAATTTGCGCAAGATCGAAAGAGATAGGTTAAGTGTAGGTATCCCTGGTTCGGTCGTTTTCAACACATCCGTTTGTGTGCGTAAAAAATGGCCTGTAAAAATTTAGATAGCAACGGAAAGGACACGAACATGATTAATTTGTTTGCGGCTGACATAAATTTTAATTTATATGAATTTTTCAAATTAAGACATTGCAGTTAAAGGAGCCGGCGTAGACAAAGAGAATTCTTTTATACTTTTTTCAATGCCGAATATGAAAGAATAAGCTATCGCGAAATATATCAGTGAACGAAAACAAAATGATAATCTATGTATGGTATAAGAACACACCGATTATTTCTATTCAATAGCGTAATTAATTGTCAATAGATCGCAGATAAAAAAACAATGATAAATTAATACGCCGCATTAATATTAATCAGCAACGCTTTACAAATCGATATAGAATTATGCTCAAAACGATTCTACTGTCATTAAATCACTGATAAACATTTTGAAATATTTAATTTTAGATTCAATTGTGTTTTCTCGCTCATACACGTTAAACTTCGATACCTTATTCTCACTCAATCACTCGACCAATCAAAATGATTTACACGATGGTGGGTGATTGGTGTTTTTTTTTATTTCATATCTGATCGGTAACTAAAATAGGGAATCGATTTCGACAATCAGATCCGAAATTGAATTTAATACATCGAAAACTACTATATAAGTGCATTTGATGTTCAGGATTCTTTGCACGTACTTACAATTTGTACGCGTCAACGTTCAACAATGAATATGCGGGGCACACTTGCACTTTTTTCACTCGTCATTTTTGCATTTCATTGATGCGAACACGTATGCGAAAATTGCATACAATGCACTTTTAAAAGTGCGCTCTTTTTAATTTTTTTTTTATTACAGCCCATGGGAAAAACGTTTTAGTATTCTCGGTGCGCGGCGATGAAAAGTGATTTTCACGTGCCGCACCACATATTTCACTACGCGACAATATTATTTATTGCTTCACAGCTTGTATATTAACGTACGTTTTGTGCGTTTCGGAAGATAAATGAAAATATTGATGAACCTGTTTCGAAGTATCCTACAATTACGATAGGTGGAAGTCGGACATGTTTGAGCGATGATAACTGGTTTGAAATGTGGAATAACAAACCCTGTCAGTGGCAGTCGCATGTTTGTTATATTAACAATTTTGTGAATATTCATGAATGAGTTTGCTTTCGATGCATTTCGAATAAGATATAAATTTTGATTCGGGCATGCTCTCATGAACATAATTTATGGTTTTGGGAAAAAATCCTTAATTCGAGCATCCGATGCGCGCTATAAATAATTCGAGGCTATCAACGATAATTTCGAGAAATTGTTCTACAAAATTAATCAAAAAATAACACGGCGCGTACGCTCCAATCATTTTCAATTCGGACACAGATCTCTAACGAAGATAAAATATATGATCTCCACGGTAAGAATTGACCTTTGTTACGAGACATAGTAATTATTCATTTTTAATTGCGATACGGAACAACAAAAAAATCTTATTATATTCTCACCAGCATACTTTTTGGCATAATTCTATAGAATTTGAAGTGCGCTTGTCTATTCGGTTTTGTGGAATTTTGGCGCAATTTCATGCTGTGTAGATTTGTATTTTTTTTCTGAATTAGGGGTTTTTGAGATTGAATCGAAATTGTTGCTTGGCCAATGGACGCTGAACGAATGCAAAAGGCTCTCCTTTCACTGTTGATAATTTCGGTTGTTGGCCTAACCGATCTAACCGCAATTCAACGATCTCTACCAGAGGTAAATAAGGGGCCTGTACACGTATAATACAGGTGGTGTCCTAAGGCCAACCGGCTATTTCGCTTCGTTCATGCTCCGGTCCCCCAGGAAAATATTTCTGGTCGTTAATTATTAAGGATTTATAATTCGGTGGTTGATTTTCTGCATCCGAACATATGCGGACGTTTCTGAAATTATATTCGAACTAAACTGGTATTTAAACAATATAAATAAGTTAATTTGACGTAAAAAAGTTCATAATAAAAATAATGATTTTAGTCGAAAATTTCTATCAAAATATTTCCATAAATTTTTCAAACATGGTGACTTCCAAATCTTTCCCCTTTAATTCCCACAGAAGCAGCGACCCCGGCAATTTAAATTATAACAACATGAGATTATTTTTGTTCGCGGCATACCTATTATTTCGATACTGTACATCTATAATTTCATGAGCAATTTGCATACGATTAGTTCCTTCATAATTCCCGAAAAGCCTTTCAAGACGGAAAAAATGCTCGCCTCGAAAACATTATATTCCGTATTGATTTGTTACAATTTTTTTCGTGTTACGTGTTCAAGAAACGTTTCATGCGTCTGAAATTAATTTCACAAATGTGCAAAAATTTTCGGATCTAAACAAATTTTTGCGTTTTCACATATGTTTTGTTTAGATTCAACGATGACATAAATTAAGGGAGTTTTATCTTTATGGACGTAATTTGAATGCGATTAGTGTTGTAGACATTGTTTTGATTATTCACCGTTACTATTAGCATTACGGCGCGTGACAATTTAATTAATTAATTTCGCGTTTTATTTTAACAACTGCTGATTCAATCACATTGAACATATTTCGTGAATTTCGAATAAGATTGATAGTTTCTTGTATTTTTTTTTTATTATCAAGAAATATTTATTATTAAATATCTTTTTATACATGTTTTTAATGAAATGTTGATTTAAAAATTTATAAAAGCATGATTTAATTTAAATTAAATAATTAATATTAGTACACTCTGATCAAATATTTTTTAATGAATTAAGAATTTGCTTGTTGAGCTTATATTGTACACGTCATGCGACTGCGAACGGTGCACTCTGTACTCTGTACGTAGAGCCACCTAAAGAGAAACACGCCGACATATTTTTTGTGCAATATTTCAAACATTACACGAGTCGGCGTGATTTATAGGCTCAACAGCGCAATTTCCTGCAATGTTACGGCTAAAGGTAAAAACACACACACGCACACTAATCCCGACGTTTATAAACCTATGTATACACACATGCCCATATATGTATTCTCATATTGAATTTGTACGTTTGTCTTTGTTCACAGGTAAGCCCGGTCCCCTACGAGCCCTATTTATACAGAGCATCCGAAAAATCTTGTGCGGAAAAAGCCTCGGCCATTGGTATTGAGGTAAACGTCGAAAATGCGTGCCACTTCTGCAACGATTTGTGATAATCGAATAAATATGCATGGTGTGGTGAGAAAATATGGCGCCAATGTTGTCTGCGGTTTACCGCCGCATAGAAGTCTAATGCTACACTTGTGAAAATTCATTCCCGACATTCATATACATACTTTGAATCGAGCATATTCAATGTAACTTTGAGTTTGAATCAAATGTATGTGGAAACAAATTTTGGGATCAAAATATGAAATTTAAAGTATACATGATCGAAAAAAGGGTTGATGTCGTAATTTATGTTTGAAAACCGCTGACTTATTATACGGCGGGTGTTGTTGTGACCTTTAGGAAATACCTCGTCGGCATTCAGGGCGAAACTTCCAGCACTACGTCAAAACACAAAGAAACGATATAAAATATGGCGGGCTTAATTGAATCAGTCGCCAAAATTTGTAACCGGGGTTATATGCGCACATATAAAAATTACATAAAAAAATAACATAAATGCGACGCAAGTTTATTACGAACCACCTGTTAGCGGGTCTTGTGTGTAGTACCAATGCGTTACAAAACTATTATACTCAAACGTTTGATAAAAACGGAATCGCTAATAACTCGCGGACACGAATAATTAAAATAATTGTATTATTGTAATTATAATTATTGCGGTATTATACGTTTCCAGCCTGCGAAAGTATCGAAATTCACAAAGGGGCGCGCGGTGGCGAAAGCACAAAGAGACGATGAGTAATGGCGCGAAATTCACAACGCCGCTCTTAAGTAATTAAAACCGAATTACTAAATAATTTCGTAAAGTGAGGCGAAGAAAAGTGTCGTCCAGATTTGAGAAAGCCATAATTTTCCTGGAGTTTTCCGACTTGCGCGGTTGTAATGTGTTTTTTTTTTCTCGGTGACTAACGAAAATTTTTAAATTTATTATCTATTCAATATGTTTTATGATATTATTGAAAATATACATATAATAAATAATATTTATATAATATTTAATGGTTTAAATATTATCATATTTTTTTGTTTAATTTAAATGTTTAATTTTATTTTTGAAACCTTGCATATAAATCGAATTATTAAAATGTAAAAAAAGCTTTAATATTTTAAACTTACATTTTTCCAATAAATATGTATATAAATTTAGACTTTTTTACACTGTTGGCGTGAAATAGGCATTTGAAAGTAAAATAAAATGGTGGAAAATTCGGAATTTTCTCCATTCGTGTTGTCGTCGAACAGTTGCGTAGTACTAAAAAAAATCGCTTTTTTTAAACCTTTGATTTATGTCTTTACGAAATTTCAAATTTCGAAAATGATTCCAAAAAGCGTACGTGTTTTTGAAAGCGTTTTTGTCGCGATCGTGAATGAATAAAACATAGTTTAATTAAATATGAATTATTATCGTGCGTACGCAGTATCGATTTGATACAAATGCGACACCATTTTTTTAATTGCCTATTTGAATTTCATTCCATTATGAAATCACGAGCTTGAATGTTTTCGTTTAACCAAAATACGTTTTAATTAAATTATATTCTCACTAGAAATTTATAACTAGCAATTTAATAAAAAATATCTCAAAAAATTATCAAAGTGCTTATTTTATATCTAGATACAACATTTTGACCATTTATAAGATCGCGGACACATTTATCGTCCAATTTGTACGGGGAAAATCGAATTTTTTTCCTTACACAGTAATCGGCGACCGTTTATTTTCGCATTTCGGCCGAAAGAAAACGTCTATATATACATTTTCGGAACATTTCGCGAAATTTTCGCGATTTCGCAGCATGCCAGGAGCGTGGCTCGCGCCGTAAATCAAAGGAGCATATCTATTAAAGGTCCTCGGTGGTCACTTGGAAATCACGGACTGGGGTGACCCCACTGCGGGTTGGACCCGCTTGTACGATAATTGCGCCGTTTCTATATGTGCGTGCCTGTGGAGGCCTGTGAGCTCTGAGCCTGTGTTTGCTAAGGCGTTTCTCAAATTGTTGATTTAGAATGGATAAAGATGTTCTTATATTTTGATTATTAATTTTGAGATCGTTTTGTCAATAAAAATTAAAATAATTTGATGCTTTTCGATCAAGAATATTGTATATAAAAATAGTTATGAATTTAGATTTGTATGTTTACTTTTATAGATTTTTGGATAAGAGATACGTTGAACTATTCATTTATAGATTTTGATAGTTGATGTTTCAAATTTTTCCTTCAGATTCATAAAAATTATTATTTTGATGAATTTGAATTCAAATTTGAAATAAGTTATGGTAAAATTATTTTATTTTCATACTAAAGATTTTTATTTTAATTGTACTCCATAAATGTATTTGAAAGAAATCCAATTAAATACAAAAATTATTAAAATTTGAAATAATAAGTGCAAATAAATTTTCTTATGATACATATTATATTTTAATTTCGAGATACTATATCATTGATTAGTATAATATTTATAGAGTTAAAAATTTCACTTATTATAGTAGACATTAGATAAATTTTCAATTTAACAAGAGAAATATTATGTAAATTATTTTGAAAATAATATTTTGAATCCTTTATAATTTATTTAATTTATTGAACTTTCTAATATGATCTTTTAGATATTGCAAAATAAATTTTTAAAGTTCGAAAAGCACTGTTATAAGGGTACACTACGCACAAGTAGCTCGAGACGCACTCGCCCCCGACCTCAGCGGGACAACAGGGACAACACGAAATCGCTTATTCATACCTTAGTGTATTAAAAAGAATGAAAAAAATACATACAAAAATTAACATATTCCGTGAAAACGAAGTCGTGAAATATATCATTCCACAATTATAATAACGGCCAAAGTTTTCTGTGCCGCCCCCCCGAACGCTATAAACGCCAACACCCTAATAATCGTGGCATACTAAAATACAGGGATTTCAATAAAATCTATATCGAAACACCATATAAATGTAATGGTTCGCCTCGATCATTGAATATATGCATATTTTTAATCCGAATAAAATTATGTTATCGAAGGCGTGCATCTCATTATCGATTACGTATGTTGGCCGAAAATAAACGAAATAAAAATTATATTTACGCGTGTTTAACTCATCGAGCATATCTAATGCAGAGGCATATCGTTGAAATTAATTACGAAACAGTAATAAACGTCAAATACGATCGTAAAAAAATATTTATGTGTTAATTTCGCGGCGAAAAACGCTAGACGTCCAATAGTTTACAGATAATTTGTATAATTATTGCGCGCACGCAGAAAAAAATTAAACAAATTACGATCGATGCGTCCTGAAAGCGCGCCATCAATATGAAAAAAATGCTTTTTATGGAAAATTAGACTAGCGATTTCTTTTAAACATCAATTAATTCATTGTTCGAATAAGAATTGCATGGGCGGCCATTATGTTTTTTTTTTCTCGTGCCGTCTCCAATAAATTATAAAGTGATCAAGTTATTTTTTTTACCGTCGCGTTCATAGCATGTGAGTATTTTGTTATGGATGATCTTATCAATTTAAAAATGGAGATAGTTAAATTCGCCGGCCATAGACCGGTTTGTTCCAATTACGTTTTCGTTACAATTTAATAGCTTATTAAATTATATATTTCGATTCGGCAAAGAGTCTAAATTTCAATATTATAATCGAGCATGACTCCAGACGCAGACTCGCTCCCATACAATGTAAGTTTTTATATAATTAATATTTGTTTAGCCGACGATTTGACCTTTCCGAAACGATTATGCCATAAGTCGCCCATTGGACGGTTAATCAGCATCATTTATCCAATTACGCACATTTTAATCGTCCATATAAATTTCGAGAGTCGTAAATTATAAACGAGAAAGTGTTTACTGGGCACCTTGTGCATATAACTCTTGGCTTTATTGATTACAGAGTCGTCCGTTAGCACCGACCGACTTTATATACTCCATCGCTGGGTCCAAACAAATGTTGCTCTACATCGGAATTCTGTATCGGAATCGAGTTTTCATCATTAGAAATATGTATTTCGATTAATTCTTGCACCGATTAGTTTGTCGGAGAAAAAAAATAATAATTAAAACGGTCCGAAAGAGAGCGCCGATTTGTTGCCAACCTTGACCCGTCAGCAATAATGAAATATATATTTTGTTCTCATTTTAATGCGATATTAATATGTATTTACGCTCAATCGTAAATTAATATAATATTTTGATTATACATTGTAATGTAATAAGTTATGTCCGTATATTTTTTCGATTCGACGTTTAACCGATGCATTTTTTTCGATTTTGAATTTTTTCCAAGGATACAGATGTTGCAGCATGCAAATAAATTAAACTAATGAATAATATATAATGCATTTAAAATTGGGAGTTCACTGAATTAATTCTTCGGCGGATGTATTCACAGCGTTTTTCCGCTTCTCGGAGTTTCGTTTCGCTAATTCGAATATAAAAAACGCGCGTATTTTATCAAAACGAACAAATTATTTTTTATTGCCTTACCTTGAGAAGTAATTAGTCGGATATAAACTAAATTTTATTGGTACGTTTCACCACGTAACACGCTGATAATTAGATTAAATTCCTATACACCGCTCGAAATTCAGATACTAGGGCGTGATGATATAAATAATTCATACACACCGTGTATATCTTACATCATTTTTTCGTAATCGTACGTCAATATTACCTTACATTACCCGACAATCACACGGGCCGATCGTAAGCGCACACACACAAAATTTCGTATACATTTTTTTCCTTCTGTTAATTTCGTTCTTGTATACGTGCAACTCCAATACAAACTCGAATTTCTATACGTACCGGAGGGCGATTACCTCTTCCATTTTGATGGATTGTAGGTAACGTTTCGGGTTAAATTAGGCGTGGAGTTAGCCAGGCCCCAGAACAACCTATACCTGCACCTATAACAATTTTCCTGCTTGATTTCTTTGATCGATATCAACGAAACAAAATGTAGGCGGCCCATTCTGTGTGTTCGTACTTGAGTTATATAGAATCAAAACTCACAATTTTCAGTATTCATAAAATAAAAATTACATTCATTCATCAATATTTCCTATTGGATTCAATCGATAATCACAAATAAAACATTCAACCAATCAATGTTATCAGTTCAATAATAATAATAATAATTTTAACAAACTTTGAATGAAAAATTATCTTATTTAATCTGAAAATATATCAATAATTTATTTATTAATTTTATTTGCGAATTTTGATACTATACCCCTAGTTTATTATATGCGTACGTTCGGCGAGCTTGCGTGATGTTGAACGCTGTTTACAACCCGCTGAAATGATTTTGATAATTTGTCGAAAAGTCATTGGATGCGTGTTTGGGGTTTGTGATATTTCAAGATCTGAAAGTGACAAATCAGTGTATCGAAAATAATATAGGTGTGTAAGTAAATTAGAAAGTCGTGTCGGTGCGATGATTTATCGTGTGTGAATATTTTCGGGTCGTGGTATAGTGATTTCTTTGATAATTTGAAACTCAATGCAGGTCGACGTTTTTTTTTCATAAGTTAATTTTTGAGTTCTCAAAATTTCTATATTATAAATATTTTAATGGAAAAAAAATCAGTTCATACATATAAATTGATTTTTTATCGATCATCATTTTCTATAATATAATGGAAGCGGTACGTTTTCAGATCGTGGATTAAAATCAGAGAGTTGAACGTACTATAAACGCCCAAAATATGTTTAGCGCCATAACTCATATTATTGATTTCACTATTCGCGTTGCGAACTGCGAGGGTTTCAGCCCCATAACTCCATTAGCCTCAGCTATCTTGCCCAAATCTTGGGAAGCTATTAAATAATTTGGGCATGTTTTTCCTAAAGTTTCTCGCATACGAGTCGACATTTATAATTTCACCCATATTCGGGGACCGTATATGCGATTGATATTCTCAAAAACCCGTTCGCAGAATGCAAGACGAAGTGTGAAATGTATGTGCATCTTCAATTAGACGAGTGTACTTTGCGAGAGATGTGCATTCGAACAATTCGCATTGTGCTTTATATACTGCTCTGATACAATACTATCTTCTTGTGAACAATCTTATTTACTGCCGGGCAGCTACTTCTGTTTCGCTACCACAAAACATAAATTAAATCAACATCTCATTTCGCTCTCTCTGAAAATAACAAACACACTAATTCTTCGGTTTTCCGAACGAAATTCGTATGCGAAAGAATGACAGTTATGAAAAAAATGCGGTGACGTCGAATTACCTGCGCATTCCACATTTGACTATTGTGCAAGTTATACGTTTATATATTTTTTTTAACAATAGCTCCACCTGCTATGTCTAAACAAAAATTTTTTTTCTATTGTTTATTTCTCTGTGTTTAAGTAACGGAAACCAATTCAAATTCCAAGGTCTCATTTTGAACGGCATTCTATAACATGTCGCAGTGATAAACGAAAATATGACTAATACACCGCAATTGTAATACATTGTAAGCTTCACGTTTTGTTATTAAATAATACATATATTTTTTTAAGGTTCGTGCTAACTGTAAATGCTGAAATTCGTGCTCGCCTTTGGGCCGCGTTATAATTTAACCTTCAGCGAACCATCGCTTTCTCTCTTTGGGAAAATGTATTTTATTGCCAAAGAGACAAAAACGGAAGTTGAATCAAGTATACGCTTAGATTTATGAAGTCTAACCCTCTCTTGTTTATTACCGGCTTACTTCATATAATGCGGGATGTGTTTACAGGTACCTGTGTCTAGTGTGACTGTATGTTTGCACATTAACAGAATGTGGATGTGTGTTTGTTTTCTCGCAAAATTACCCGATTCGACCACCACCGAATTCAATGTTGATATTGTGTTAATTGTCCACTTTCAAAGGTCGCTCATTGTAATACGAAATAATTAATTTCTAGTTATTCGATCGGTTCAGGATCGCGGCAAACTTAAAACGATGTTAACTTTGGTATGAAGCCAATTCGGAACGTTAAGATATCGGGCGGAATAAATAAAAGAGCGAGGGGAAAGTGTTCATTTTTTTCGTAAAAAGGTTTAACGGCAATGCTCATTAATTTGAAATTATCGACGATTTTTTCATACGAAACTAGCTACCTTTTTTTTCTCCCGCGTTCCACAGACTCCCGATAAAGGATGAGCAATGGGACCACACATTACCGACACTTTTCCCGCCGAACGAAAAACAAAAAAAGGGCCCCACTTTTATTTTGTACAATTTCTATTATTTTTCCCCACGTACTTGCTTTTTCCGCGGGGATGTTATATTCCATAATAATGCGGTGGCGTGTGCGAAGCGGTTTGTAAAAAAACCGTACGAAAGCAGCTGTTCAAATTCACACTACAAAACATATTCAACTTGTGCATGAAAATTTCTGCGACATAATGTAAGATGTGCGAGTTTTAAATTTGAATTACGACCCGTCGAGAAATGTATGCGCGACAATAATTTTGTTTATATTTTTTTTTCGAAATCGTATTAAATTCACGTTTATCCAACGAGCACGCGCCCGTTCGCGCCATAAAGTTTTATTCGAATTTTATCACTGCTTTAGCAGAGTTATGTCTGTTTAACATTTTACAGCCTTTTTATTGCCCAATCTAACGTCGTTTTTATTAAGTTATTCAATAAAGATAAATCGAAACTACTTCGTGAAGCGCGCGCGCTATTCAAATGACGATTATTGAACCGCAATGTTTATTTTTCATTTTTTAAACGCTGACTCCGATACAATTTCCTATGCAATCGAGGGGGTCCCATACTATAAAAGCGTAATAACTGTCATCTGGACGCGCACCGGGCCAAAGGTGCGTGCCACCACGCTATGAACGTTCTCGAACAAAATGAGGTAATCTTCTTTAGTAGCCAACATAAGTAGCAGCACTTGCCATTTTTTTCCCTACCATATTATAGGCCGTGTCGAAATTCGCGTTTGCGTCAAAGCCGTGTGTGTTACTGGGTCGACTGTTCGTTCAACAATGCGAAACTAACCGTTTTCGTATGGGGACGCGGACAATGGGCATATATTTATGATGGCGATTTGAAAAGTTAACCATGAATAAGAGTGTTGAATAAAAATTTATAATCGATCCGTTTTATACGTATGTATTTTTGGTGAATTTAATTTTTGCATCCGCTTGTGTACCTACCGGCCAAAATAAATTAACTGGAAAATTTGTCAATAGTCGACAGTACGAGGAAACCCTTTTCGTGTTCCCATTTTTTTTTTCCAGGGAATACATGATGAAAAGCGCTCCGTTCATTTTCGGTGGGCTTTTGGAAATTAGTTGAAAAATCCCATTGCAATTGTAGATTAAGTTTATTGATAATTTCGAAACTGTTTAATAAGATATGGGAGTCAAAGGTTAAATGTGTAATCGATCAATGTTCTGACGGCAAAAAAAATTTATTATCCTTTCTAATGTTTTTTGCTTGCACTTTGATACTAGTAATGGCTTTTTTATAACCTTTTTACAAAATCAACGAATACGATCTTTGGATGTTTGAAGCGTATAATTTTAAACGTTTTTACGCGTACATATTTTTAAAATTTAATTGTGTCCACATAAAAAATAATTCAAAGGTTAGTATTATTAGCTTTTTTGTTTCATATATGTAAATAAATTAATGATTGTTTCACCAAAAACTCTACCCATACTTTTAACAAAGCCCATTAATCAAAATGATTTATTTAAAAAATACACAAAAATTGATTTATTACGTATAATTTGAAACTTTACGTATTATTTTAAAATACAAATCCACACATTCGCAAAGACTTGCATTTTCAGACATTTCACAGATGAAACGCCAAGATAACAAATGCAATTTATAACGTGTGTATATATCGATCTTTCGATATGTCTATTCGTGAAGGCTTTACATTTCGAAGGCCGCATCTGATCGGTGATACAAGAACGACCTTTTATTGAAAAACCACAACTAAATAACAATAATTATGTGGAAAAGTAAGAAAATATTATATTCTTAAAGCGCACAGAATCAAAACTCGCAAATGAATTTTTTTATATTGATTTTTTATGTTTTATCTGAAAAAATGATTTTTGGTTTGCTTCGTGGCTTTTGATTATGCACCCCTAATTTTTTTTTTAAATATAAATGAATATTATGGAAAACTTGGCGATCGTATAGCCTCGACGAGGCCATAGTGTGTGTCGAGTCGCTGGAAGGCGAAACTTTTTCATAGTTAATTTATTGCCGCGCACGTTTATCATAATCACGAGCAGGAGTGACAGCCGGCTCACCGCCGCCGCCATTGTATGCCGACACAGTGGCTCTCAAACTGTAGACAGGCCTGAACTCCCCTTTATCCTTTCTACTCAACATAATCATCATATGTACCCTATAGTGAAATAAAAAGTCTTAAAATTTTAATTAAAAATCCGACTTTTTTAGGATAAGTTTACATAAAATGGTCTTATGAACATATCTATTCACTGATCAAATTACATAATAATATAAATAAATAAATAAATTATATTATAATATTGCTTAGCTTTAATAATTTATGATTGAATATGTTTGAATCATTATTAACATTTAAATTATCGGATATAAAAAAAATATGTTTTTTATAAGGTGTAGCCAAAAAAGTTATCCGTCTTTTAACTGACCTTTGTAATCGAATGATATCAATGTTGATCAAAAGTCGTCACTTTTTATAGAAAATTTCAATATAATTGTTTTGCTTCATAAAATTTTTACCGAATAAGTACAAAGATAAAACCCGTTTTTAGTTCGAATTCTTTTTGTAGTTCAATTCGGCCGATCGTCTAGTTAATTTCGTCCAATTCTACGGTTCAAAAGCGGCATCAATATGTCGTCAAAAATTGAATTGGCTCCAAAGCTTGTAACACGCATTAGTCACGAGCTTTCCTAATTGCCCGGGGTTGGCCGCAATTAGTCGGCGCCGCATTATTTATCTACGTACACATCAAATTATTAGGGTATTCCAACTAGATTTTCACAATTATACACACGTTTCCGTCAATTAAGTCAGTTTCTGTTTCGTTTCGTCGAAATTCAATAGGTTTTCCTCATTTTTTCCCAAGACGCGAAATCGTGAGGTGTGCGCGATGATGTGTTAATGAGATTGCATTTTTCGCGCGAATGAAAAATATCACGTTCGCAAATCACGGCGTTTTTTTTTATATTTATTCTTTTATTACTGAATATACCGGTATTTTTTATATGTAATTAGCCGTGCATGTTTCGGTTAACGACGCTCATTTATATCGTTTTCGAGATGCCTTATCTTTTGGAGTGCGCTTGATATGAAAAATCGCCTATAAAAACATGTCCTAATTGTGTTATTGTAATAAATTTTGTACGAAATATTTGTAATTGTTGTTTTGTTTTGTTTTGTACAATGACCATTGATACCCGCAATTATAGTTTAGTTTCGCATAATCTTCAATGCCGTAAATTTGACGAAACAATGAAATTTTTGCTATTTTTTTTTCGTAGATATAATCAGCTTAAAGTTTTGGTAATTCCAATACGAATACTTTCATTAAAACACAGGGTAGATTTTATCGTCGCGTTCCTGCGATATCATCTGTATATATCGTAGTCAAAACACGAGGAAATTTATATCTGGACATTTATTATAAAAAAATTATGGAAATGTGTGCAATTCATATCAGAGTTATTTCTATGACGAATCGATTATTTATACACATAAAACACTAGCGCAAGGTTGACGTCCTTCGAAACAATTTTTAAATTTTTACTCCTCGGATAATAAACATCGTTTTTTTATTATCATATTCAATGGGACATTTATTGAACATTTCACACAAAACAAAAAACATATACAAATTCACACAATTTATACAACCTCGAGCATGCATATGCACGAAACTCGCATCCAAAGGAAGCATTTAACCATAATTTCCCATCGACACGATCGTCGAGCATTAATTTGCAATTCGGTCAGACCCGGAACACGTTTTGAGAAGCGCTATGCCCACAACACAACGTTGACCGGGTGTTCGCGAGGCGACAACGATCTGCCGCGAAGATTTTTTCGCTTCATTATCATAATGCGGCTAATGTCGCCTACGCTCGCTTCGAAATATGATCGATTACACCAAGAATAAATGCATCGCAATGCGATACAGACAATTGAAAACAACTGACGTTGATTTATGTCTAATTTTCTTGTTGCAATGTCGCGCGGCGTCATCGCGGTGCATTCCATTTGCTTGATGAAAAACGGAACCTTACTCCAGTATCGATGTATTAATTTGATTTTTATTTTTCTTTCAACTGAACACTGCAGTCAATAAAAAGAACGATAGACATCTTATTTTTATATATATAATATGAAATACTCAAAAATCGACGACAATTCCAATAAAAAAATACACCAATAATGGATCATACCTGCAATTAAACATCTCAGAAAATCGTAAAAATGAAGGTTTATAAAATGATAATTTTTCGGAAAGGGTGCGATACATAATTTTATTATTAAAACTTATGTATTATAAGTTTTTTGCGAAAAATTATCGTTTTTTAAAACCTTAATTTTTACGATTTTCTAAGATGGTCAATTACAGGTAAACGTCCACTATTGATGTCCGTTACCCGATTATAAAAATGTAGAATGAATGTGATGCCATTGTTAATCGATGATTTTTTTTTATCGTTTCATATATCATGAACTAGGAAGTTTCTTCTAAAGAATAATTGAAAAATTAATCTGAAATCGGAGTAATTATGTCAGTCAACGGTGGAACGTTCTCTGCACAAAACTTTAATTATTAATCATGAAGGCGAATCAGATGTATGAAAAATTCCCACAAAAAATATTCAAAGTTATACTTAATTATAGGAAGCGATGCGGAAATTTATCACTACGTTCCAATTGTTCAACATAAAATAGAAATTATTTTGCAAAATACATAAAATCCGTTCAATATTTACAAAACACATTCAACGAAGATCCCATTGACTTACGATAGCGTACTAAATTATCTCGGGCGATAAATCGCACCGAAACGCAACATTTATGACCGACTACTTAACACCAACAAATTTCGCATTAACGCGCCCGTTTCCCGCAACTAAACCCAGTTTATTTGACCAGAATAAACAAACACGAAGCGTGTTAATTGATCAAAGGAACCTCAACAGCCAGCGAAATGCGAAAGCGACGACGTCTTTATAGCATTCACCTGAAACTCGCGATCCGGATCAAAGGGACGCGATGACGAACGGCAAGAAAGAAGCCAATTAATTTACGTAACCATAAATTGCGCGAGCAATTATTGCGATGAAACACTTATTATTATGGGTTCGAGCATTAACATAATTGCCCAGCTCTTCAATTAGAGCGCCGAGAGGAGTGGGAGAGTGCGTGTTTAGAGCGCAACAGTAATTATCGGGTGTCGGGCGTCATTACATTCACTTTGCGCTCGAATATGTACGATTTCATGAACTCGACAAATTTATGGACGTTCGTTATTAGTGTATGAATCGGTAAGGTGCATGAAAGGGTGGAAAATCGAGATTTACATTCGTCATTGTCAGCGTTTGGGTCGGACGAGGTTTTCCTGTGTTGGAAGTGTTGGTGTTTTTTTTTGTTTGTATTGTATGAATTAAATCTTTGAAAGATATTTAAATATGGCGAATAAATGGTAAATAATTGAAATATCATTTATAAAATATCTACGATCAATTGTATTTGTAAAAAAATTCACTAAAGTCAAAATGTTCGTATGCTATTGAAACTATTGCGTTAATTAAATTCTGGAATAAATACTCAAATTATTCTATAAAAGTATCAATCGATTTAAATGATTATTGAAAGTCAATAAAAGTCATTGATATGTATTGAAAAAAAGAATTAATAAAATTTTCGGTGTTTTCGAAATCGATCTTCGTATATTTTGTGGTGGGTGGGTGTGTTCTTTTGTGCTGTGAAATTTTAATTAACTCTCATTGGGTCCTGCAGTGTCTATTGCTCTTGACTCCATAAATTATTCTCGTATGACAACTTTCGTACGTAAAAGTGGTCGAGGGGTCCCTATTAAAATTATTATTTTCTCATTATTTACATATAAATCTGCTTTTATTACGCAGTTATAAATATCAGGTCGACTATGATTTATGTAGCAATGGCTCGAAAACGCTAGGTTTCATGGCGACTTTTCCGTTCTTTCACAAAATAATACTGAAAATATGAATATTTCATTTAAAAAAAATATTAAATTTACATACAAATTTCAATGTCGTGAAACGTCAACACTTCCACGAATTCATAAATATCAATTCAGCACGGGGCAATTAATCATTCTCGTTGCACCACACATATCACAACCAAAGAGGTTCGCACAATATATGGTTAAATCGAGTGAACTGAATTAATCTAGTTGGGTATACGCGCGAATGCTTAATTAACTGTTAAGATACTTTGATCCTGTTACAATTACATCATAAAATAGTTATTGTACACAGAGCAGGACAGTAACCCCGTGATGTATGGGAGTTTTGAACATGCACAGTTTCCATTCTGGCCTTTCCCGAAAAGAGATATCGCCATTATATTCGCCTAGGAACCCAATGACCCTTTTCGCTCAGGAAACAATCAATCAAGCACTCCTTCCAGAGCAGGACGATGTACTAAACCGCTTATATACGAATATTTTTATATGTTATAGTGCGTAGTTTTACATTATAAATAGCCGCCCTATTTTGGCGATTCCGAATTTTGAATATTTCATTTCTAACAAGCGGACCGTTGTTGTTTTAATTGACGTTCTAAGTATGATTCTCTTTTGTAAAGCACGAAGCAATAATTTTTTGGATTTTTTTTATTTATAAAATTATACGGTTTGCTCATTATTTATTTGGTACTTTTGACGCTCGTTATAGTTTTCACCTATTATTATAGGCGCAGCGAAATAAATTTATTCGTAAAATATGTAATTAGGTTCATTCGACTTTGAAGAATTTGGCGTGTAATTTTTTTTATAGATTTTTAGTGGAAAAACTTATTATATTCAATATTATTTCAATAATGAAATCTAGATATTTGATTTAGCTTCAAGGAAAATCAAATACATACTTTGATAATTATTCTGATAAAAAAAATCGTAATTTTATTACAGTATAAAAACTTAGCACGTATAAACGATAATCATGTGTGTTTATTTGATTATAGTGTATGTAAGTATATTAAAATTTTATCTGTTGGACTAAATTTTGAAATATGTTTACATAATTTAAAAATTCAAACGATCATATGCGCTTAAACGCGATATTTTTTTCCACTAAAATGATTAATCATTATATTCTATTGCATCATTACAATTTTTTACCGGTTAGAAATTCCAACCAGTTTGCAATCGTTAAATTTTATTTACTTTCTCCGTCCATAAACGTTTCGATCAAACGATATGCATAAATTAACAAAATTAAATAATATATAAACGTTTTATATATCGATAAAATTTTAAGATCTACACATTGAATTGAAAACTACCATTTAATAAATATAATTCAACTAATCGTTGAAAACAGCTTTTTGACGATTCAAATGCCACATATTGATCTTTCATATATGTATGTAATATGATATTTTTATACATAGATTTTATTTCGATGATTATGATTCGAAAAATTATTATAAATATTGTCATACACTAATTTTAATTAATGGAAATAATTATTTGAAATATTCTATCATTATAAGGTGATTTTTTTAAAAATATTAGACTCGATTCAAATGTGGCCGACACGTAGTCATCGTGCAGTCCGCACACGATAAACCAAAACCGAACAACCGCAGACTGTAGCACAAAGCGAAAACCACGACGAGATGTGCAAAAGGAAAGAATTCAAAACCTGGAAAACGTATTAAATGGAACACTAGACAGTTTCGCGTGTCTATCCGGGTTCCCGGGAACGTTTCGCTCCGCCATTGCCGTTGCCGGTGCTTTTTAACACGAAGGGCCGCGGGGGCACCGCGTGGCATTAATCAAAATTACAAGACATGCTTTCTCATGAGCAGTTTATTTTCCACGCGAATCAAACCGGCCGTAAATCTATCTTCTCCTTCTTCTCCTGCCAACGGATACTGGCCGCAACGGAGAGCTCTTGCGACCCGTTTTGTCCCGCGCAGCAGTGCGCTTTTATCGTCAAATAATAATTTATGGTACGAATGTTCGGATATGTATGATGTTGTATATGTAAAGTGGGCGACCGATTGATCATCGTCATTCGAAAACTGCTAAATTGAATTTGCTTTGCCGTTACGTGTGCTTGTGCCGGTGGAGGGTATGCGCGAGCGCAAATTGTTTTGCTTCTTGTTTGACGCGATACTACAGTGCGATATGTGAGGCTTTCAGAGATTTTAAACCTTTCGAAGCAATTGAGTGTAATATGTGAAAAATTCTTAGTAAAAAAATAAAAATTGTTTTTATTACGGATGAAATTGGATCGTTTCATTCGAAGAATGTTGTCACTGTAATAAAGCAATTATTCAAAGAAAAAATAGCGAAATGGAATTTTTTATCGCTGTCGATCTACGTGTGCCAATTATTATCCTTTTTTGTTTGCAAATATGAGCATTTTGATCGCGATTCGCTGCGGTCTCGTAAATTATTACTTTTTTGCCGTTTCGCGGTCGACGGAATTGATTCAAATGTAAAAGAAAATCGAATATTTTTCAGATAAGATCGAAGCGAATACCTTTTTTTAGAAAACGCACAAGTAAGCAGATACGATCGCCTTTCATTATACGTTATTGAAAAAAATAATAACGTACCTAATAGAAAAATTTAATTGATATTTGCCAACTTGGCTGAATTAACCCGACACGAAATCCGAAGGCTTTTCGAAACTCGTGAAGCCAAAAACTACCTATATTATTAAAAATTAATAACGAAACCACTCGAATACCAAATCACTCATGAAAAAAAAATTCAAACTTTCAAATCGGCGCACGGCGGATTATTATAATGCAATGAAGTTTTCGGAACACGCTGTACTCACAAAAATCTTATAAATCTTTTTCGAGGTTCCAGCGTCGATAATGTGGGGAGTCCGTGCCGTATCGTGTAATTATGTATTGATGCATCGTATATGCATTCTGTGGAACACAAAAAGCAGTTCGGCCACATGTCGAGGTCCATGTGGTCCCAGACCTTATTTCCCTCCCCCTCCCTCGTCCTTGACCCTTTCGGATCTTCGCTGTTATATGTTGTGGTGGAGTTATGATAGTTCGAAATATCCAAAAATGAGTCGTGAGAAGTATAAGCGCAGTTTGATAATCGACTGTTTTCGGAAGTGAGCCATGATTCATTTTTTTGTTCCACCTACGATTTTTGTCAAATTTGATTTATCGCTTACGAATGTTATAAATTCTGTTTCCAACTCATATGAGATGTATAAAAATTGTATTAAATCATTTCATATTGAAAACATTTGAATGTAAATTTATCATAAATATAAAATTGATTATTTTTTATAAATTGGAAAAGATGGAATCAAATTTTAACGAGGCAATAATTATATTGTCATGCGCTCGGAGAATTTGAGTGTTTTAGCACCTGCGTTTTAATTTGAATTTAATACGATTTTTTTGGCGGCTGTCGCACAATTTTACTTCTATTATGGACCTACTGGGTATGGCGTTATTTCACATTTTTTTCGACACATGCAGCGCGGCCATATTCGTTCTTAGCCTTCCATTATAATTAACGCGAATAAATCATTTTCGTTCATTAAGCATGCGCGCATTTCGAATGTTGACGATGATTTATGGCCGCGAAGGAGCGGTTTAGTGGCCTACGAAAAAATATCGATCGACCATTTCTAATATAATGTATGCTCGGAGATTTTCGAAATGAGGAGGTTGCCGACTTCTGAAGACGGATGCGTCTACTGTTGTTGCATTGTTTATAGTGAGCTTTCTGTATATTGTGGAATGTGGAAGATACACATTTATGTAAAGTAAAATCCCAATTATGGATCGAAAATGGAATTTATTTTATTTGATGATATATGCAATTATGATGCGGTAATAAATTGTATTAGAAAATTTATTTGAAATGCAATTCGTATACAAAGTATAACAATTTACAGTAGAGCTTCTATTATTCGAAATCTTGGAGATCTAGAAAAAAAAATAATTATAACGAATATTAATAGTTTTAATAAAATAATAATTGTAATCAAAAATTCACAAATATATATATGAAAATTCTAATAAAATTGAGTTATATGAAAAAAAAATCACAAGTTCATGTAAAATAATAATTTTGAAGCATAATTTTTTTTAGTGACTAAATCTCACAATTATGTTGTTATATTTAGTAATTTTGAATCATATCTTGAATTAATGAACCTTGACTGCATTTATTCGTAACAAATTGAATGACATATTTATATTGATTAATAATTCTATAATGTAAACGCTGTGAGAAATATCCGAGATACAAAGCAGAAGAAACAATACGAAGAAATCGAAATACACAGCAATTGTTGAACATTTGATCAATGTCGACTATCGCAGATTCGAACAATCGGAACCCGACTGTATGTAAGAGATTTATTTTTTGCGAATATGAGAAACTTATTTAGCCGATCGTAAATAATACGACGCTGGGAAATAAATAAATAAATTGGCATTTGGAAATTGACAGCGTGACTAAGCGAACGTCCACAGGTGAATCTGTGGGGTGTTCCGACAGCGATTCGCAAACGATAAAATTATTAATTTAATTGTTGACGAGGCTGGCTCGATTCCTTTTCGCGAAAATTTTCAAAAATACCCGCCAGTTCGCGACCTTCGGTCCGGTATTGGTAAAAATTTGCAATTAGTCACGTGTGCCGGTGAATAGGCGCGATTATGTTCGGTCTGTGAAAATTTCAATATTATTAAGTTGTATTTTCCGCAATCATTGCGTAATGAATGCGGGCCATCTATGACTAATTAGAAAATTGGAAATTTTTCGTAAATAATTTAAGAATAAGGTAATCAATAAAATGCGTTTTTTCCTTGTATGCATAATCTTTCTTGAATATTAAATATTTCATCAATAAACATACGTGCCTATTGAACAAGTTTCGTTTTATAGGATATCATATTTTTTTGCATGTATTTGTGCAAATTATTATTTTAATAAATTTTTATTTAAAAAATTTGTAGGAATGAAAATATTTAGATATTTATTGCAATTTATATCAATCGTTTTTAATTTGAAGTTAGTTTTTTTGTAAAATAAATTATATTTTAATGAAAAATTAAAAAAAAAATATACCTACCTAAATGTACGGAAATAAAAAAGTTGTTCTCGGGTCAATAGCAAAACTTGATATCACAAATATTATATTATTATGTACCAATTCTTGACTTCACATATAATAAAAAAAACAATTATTTTTTATCAATAATCGTACGCACTCTTCAGAAACAATTATCATTCAATACATACAATTATCAATAGCAACGTGTCTCAAAACTACTTCAATATCCTAACGAATTTTACACCCCTCTTAAAGTTTCACTTGAATCTCTAAACCATATAAAAATCATGCAAATTATACTCTACATACTTTTTTATATAAAAAAAAAATTAACAACCATCAACCAACACACAAAATAATTACAAACTTTTCACCAATTACACCCAGCAATTGAGAACATTCGGCCTGCATTGCGCCCACGTCCCGCACACACACACACAACCACCCATACATTACGACAGCTGCACACGTGCACCCGTTGCACATACACATGCACCGGAGCACGTGGTCCGCAAGTGTCACGTGCACCGTTCGCCCCGCCTCCCACTGTCGCCAGTGTTGACATGCGATTCACTCGTTCCACACGGAAAATATTCTGATTTTCAATCGTGTAAACGAAAAAATGGCTGGATTTGCGCTTTTCGCCATTCCGTAATTTACGTGTGCATTAATGGGTGCGATTTTATGGCGTGATAACAGTTCGGGTGATGTACGGTCACGTATTTGTGATGTGGTGTTTTTTTAATGAGACTATTCGGTTGTGATTGGGTTTTAGATGATTATATGTTGTTGTGAAAGAGATCTGATGTTGATCGGTTTGTAATTATTTTCAAAGTATAAATTTTCGATTGCCTGGTGATTGGGAACGTATTATGTTATTCAAATTGCAACGTACAAAAAGACGAGCGGGTCAGAGAATTTCAACCTTTTATATGTCGAACATATTATTAAAATTAATATGAGTTTATTGCATAATATTTGTAAAAAAAAATAGATACAATTAAGTAAAATCCTTCACACTAAAAACTGCAGAGGTCGAAACAAAATAAATCCATCGCACAAAACTACAGGTCACGACCAGAAGCGGACTGAGAGGCTTCACCTTTGACCCACTCAAGAACCAATTCCCATTAATTAAAATCCAGAAGAACACTCTGATTACAAAAACTGAATCAAACGAACATTAGAAAGAAAACTTTTATCAACAAGCCCTCCTGCGAATCGAATCAACCCAACATAACAAACTTTCTTCCCTTGCAATCCGCAAATTCGTCGCGTTTTCACGGGTGGATTTAGGCTTCAGACACTTACCACGACCAAAGTACCACCCTACCACAAATCCACGAGATGGTAAACGTATAGGAACACAGAAGAGAGGTGAGTGGGGCAACTAATGAGAGGGCGGACCACCCAGCCGACCGGTCCCGCGGCCAAATAATTGCCGGCCACTCATTCATCATAGCGCTCACCCGAACCCTCCTAACAAGTAATTTATTCAAAATAAAAATACAAAAAATATGTACACGTGTGTGTGTATGTAATGATGTGAGAAAAGAGGTTGTGGTTTGTGCGGGTGTGAGTGCGCATGCGCTTTTGTTGTGTTGTATCGAGTTTATTAGGTGATACTTTATAGATTAGATCAATTCCTGTTGGATGTTTTTTGGTCTGGATGATGTTTAGGGTTGGGTTTTTTTTAATTTAGATCATCGGTGGTCTTTATATAGAGTTAAGCTATGTGTATTATGGTTAATAGATGGATTAAATTGTATATTTATGAGAAATAATTTAGGTATTCAATTCAAAGTTTTTGATGTTATTAGAAATAACATCAAAATAAAATAACATCATCCTAAATACTACAGTAATTTCATGAACTGATAAAATAAATTATAAACTATATAAGATGTTTTGATTTTATTTGAAATTTATGAAAGGAAACGCGGAATTATTTTGTATATTTCAGTGTATTAAATTGGAGATATAATACTTATATCTAAGAAGCAAATAGGTGTTTATTACGCAGATACATATTTTAGAAGATCAAAATAAACCCACATAATGGATTCACCAGATGGAGTAAAACTAAGTCATCGCACATGTGCATCTAAAATTAGTGAAGCACTCGATTGATCAGTAAACAAAGAAACATTAAAAACATTCATAAAACATAAAGTTTAAACTCTCTGAATAATTTCACGGCAGTTTCCAAATTTGACACGTCGTATAATTATTATAAAAATAGAAACGAGCAATAAAAATTAACGTGAGTAATTACAACGCACGATTTACAACGAACGTTTCCTAGATAATTATTTTTATGTAAGATCTATGTGCGGGTCACCTACACGCTTCATTATCAATTTTCGAGTCGTAATTGTGACCTAGTTTCGGATTTTTTCCTCTGTAATTTAACGTTGCGTCACAGCCGCGTTGTGGTAGCCCTGATTTTTTTTTATTCGAAACCAAACCGGGATAATTCGGGCGAGACGCATCAAATATCTACCGATGATCATAAATTGTTTTAATGTTTGATAAATCGCCATTATTTATATTTATATATGTATCAATGCGTGAGTTATTAAAATGTACGATTTATTATTGTCCATTTGCATATTTTAATATTTCGTTCACTCGGTATTTTAATATTTGGAACGAGATAGTGGAAATTTATTATTTGGGAATTCGCACTATTGATTCCAAATTGTATAATTTTTGTAATTTGATCTTCAAATAAATTCTTAATTTTTTTAACCATTCAAGTTGTTTTAATTTTACTTAATCTGAACCCTTTATGTATTGGTAAGATTTATAAATTTCAGAAAAGTTAAAATAATGTATTTCTCCTTTTATTTTTCAATAAATTCTTGATAAACAATGATAGCTTAAGTCTCTATTTCAATCAAAAATTAGACACGTGTTTCTAAAAGTGTTAAAATTTTCCATTTGCTAAAAGAAATCAATGTTTCAAACTGATATTTTAGGTTATCACCGCGAGATAATTAAATAATGCTATCATAAATGTTTTAATAAACTTCATATAAATATTCATATATTTTTTGATAAATAACATTTTTATATTTTGATACTTTTATAAGAAGTATGGTTTTCTTAAAATTGCAATTTCTTATTTTGATTTTTCAAAATTGAATACAGATATTTGATTATAACAAAATAATTATATTTTTATGAGCATTACTTCATAATCCTCTAAATAAGAGGTTAAATTTAATCATTGAATAACATAACTTTAGCTGATTTATCATTACTAATTGTATCATTTGATTTTTATATATTTATTTGAATTATTTCAAGTGCTCTTACTATGTATGTATACTTATTTTGTTTCCCAAACTTTTTAGGGACAAATTCTGCCGATAGATGGTAGAAATATTTTCAAAGTAAATATTTTACGTTTACTGCCATCTAATGGTGGACGTTTTAGGCTTTATGCGCCCGTTTACTACCGAGGAAAGGTTCTGTTACTGGATAAACTCGTCGTTATCACATCACTGAATTGCCTCCATTCAAGCTCCCCTCGGTAGTAAAAACGACGTAAAGCAAACCGTATCGTACGTGATTTTAATCTCAAAAACCCTCTTATTCAAGGGTCAATTTTCAGTTGCGACAAGTTACGAGTTGACTTTTATCTTTGCACGATTGCGTTTTCGCATCAAATACGAGTTATAATAATAAACTGAATCGGCTATAAACATAAAATTTGTATAAATACATTGTAAAACAGCTCGAATGCATTTTTCATGCCGTATAAAATACATAAAATGCATATTCATTCATGGGAATGCTTCGTTAATATTGAATTCATTTTACGAGGTGACAAATTCGCAGTTTTCTCAACGACTTCGTTGATATTTTTATCACCGCATTTTTTGTATGAAATGCGATATTTAAAAATATTTAAAAAATTATATTACATATTTTCTAACGTAGAAAAATTAATCGTTCAAAGTGGTGAGTTATGGCGGATGGGCGTTACCTAGACAAGGATAGATATAAGGAACAGTTGCGTGTTACAGAAAGAGACATAAAACGGTGCCATTTAAATTTTAAGAACTGTCCATGTTAATTTATTAGTAAACACGTCCTTTCTGAATTTCACTGTAATTTTTTTTAATTACTTTTTATGAAATCTGAGAACATCTAGCGTCACCATCTGTTGAATGCGTGAGATCGAAAAATGTAAATACGAAATAGATAAGATACATGAAACGATTGTGTTTTATTTTTTGCATGCATCTAATGTATTCGTGTATCAATAAATTTTTCACTTCTTCTTACGCGTATTCCCTTTTTATAGACGGCAAATTAAAAGACCAAATGATGAATAACGACTTCAAATTTGTTCAAGATACTATCTGCTTGATTTGTGGAGTCGAAAAATGTTTAGGAAACTGTTCACCAGAATACGTTTATTTATTTATTGGCGTTCCGAGTTGATGTATGCGACACAGTCGTTCTTTTTTTTATTCAAATGCGCTGCTGATATATTGCGTGTAGGAAACGTTGGAAGGTAGAGACATCGTTCGATAGTTACTTGGATTTCGATATTTTTTATATGCATAAAACGCAGAATTAGGAAGATAAACGACTTATATTTTATTGAATTATAATTTCACAAAAAAAAATTGATAAATATATTCTATTCATTAAATATTTCTAATCTAAGATTCATAAAATTGAGAAAATGTCAAAATTTTCATAATCGATCAATGTATTTATTTTTTTATTAATTGTTGCGATTTATTTTCATAATCGTTTAGTTCCAATATACGAAAATGGAATGTACAGGTATTTTTGAATGCGATAAAATCTTTTTGTGTGTGGGATTCGGACATACATCGTCTTTGGACACGAGTCCGTGTCAACTTGGACGATATTAGTTCTACCCGTTCATATTATTTCATTGTGACTTATCCCCGTCTCTTTTACATACATACAAAATGCGCGAAAGGGAAACACATCCACTACCTTGAGGTATACGAAAAAGGTAAAAAAAAAATATGAAAAACGTCCGCATAATAGAAAAATTAAGAATGAAAAACGTGTATCAGATTTCTTTGGGTGTGCCCGGCATATAACATCACACCCTCGGAGGATCCTATTCTTAAAAGCATTTCTGGGTATACGAGAGGCTCTAAAATTTCCACCCTCATGATGGACGGGCTCGGATTTGGATTTCAGGTCTTCAAGTCGCGTATCGCCTAACAGAAATAATGCTTTTAATTAAAAACAAGATTACAACACCTGCCATAAATCTCGAGGATCACCCGAAGAGCGTAAATCCCGTTTCTTCCCATTTTACTTTAGGATAATCAGTAGAAATTTTATAATCCGGTATAAAGTATAATCATTTTTTAATTTAAAATCTACAGGAAAAAAGTATCGTGATTGAAATAAATTGTATAGGTATACAGATGTACCTATCGAAGTTAATTTCAAAGTTTTTTATATTGAAAATTTTTGCGCAATTTGAAAAAAAATTAATTAAGAAATATTATGCTAAAATCATAATAAATATATAGTTCAATAATAATTCCAAAGACTGGTGTATTATTTAACAATTTTTTTTCTACTTAACAATAATTTCATGACTTTTTTACTATAAAATAATTACCTACTTATGTTACATGTTAGATTATTTTTTGAGAATTTTTAGAAAAAAATCAAACACAATTTAAGTAAATAAATTCCAATTCAAACGTATTTTCATTTGATTTATTAAAGTTTTTATTAACTCAACAATGATATTTTTCAGTGTTATTCAAATACGACACAAGTGCACGATAAATACAAGGGACTAACGCCACAATTAGGGATTGTTGGGACACGAACGTCGTTTTTATACCATACAATCACATTTATTTTTATTTTTTTACAATAAAATAAAATAAAATCGAGCCAGCTCGCATGCAGAGTGGGGGACGTATTAAATCACTGTTGACATTTTCTTCCATTGTGTATCTACTCTGTTTAGTCAGTGTCTATCATTAGTATTCGAATGCGGTTCTCTTACTAAGTCAAATTTCTATGCGGTCGTTTATCAAACCGCTTGAATGGTTCGAAGTCATAACGAGGAGGGGGACTTTTGTCAGTTTCGAGTTTGGAAAAAGAATGAAAAAAATCCGTAAACTTTTGATATAAATTTCAATGAGCAATGTTAAGTTCGGATGCGTGTTCTTTTAATATGTGTTAATTCGAATCGAATTAATCTTGCACTATAAAACTCATTATGTTAATTTAATTTGTTTAAATTAACATATTTTTTTCGATTTTATTGATACGCAGTAGCACTCGAAGAACAATAGAACTGTTAAAGCAGTTTATGGCCAATGTTAAATTTGTGAGGCAAGCAATTGCTATATATATTAAATTCCATCCAAATCATCGTCATTTTACCAATACAAGGTTGTTGTTAAAATAAAACTTATACAAGAACGATTATTAAATAAGTAAATTTAATAAGTTTTATTCCCAAATAATTAAAAAAATAAATACCACCAAAACGAATATTATAACCACCATATTGATTTATTGACCGTCTCATACATCACTTAGAAAACTCGCATTTAAACCATTGACTAAATAAAACATTAATCGACTTATTAATGACACTTTCACAAAAATCCTTGATTGATAACGGATCGATGATGGCCGCCCACCCTGAGTGCGGCCCACACCACGGTGTGAGTCCATGGGGTGGCCCTCGGTTAAAACATGGCGCATAACGCCCCCTGATTTATGGCGGCGAACGAAACTTCGGTTCGGGGGTGCGAAGGGCGGGCCCTGTACCTGCCATTGTGCCACCCTGCCCCTGCTGAACCCACCCCTGATACGGCCAGGTAAATTTTTCATTGGCAAGCCACCATTATTCAAAGGATACTGGATATCAATAGTATTTTTTTTCTGGTAATTTATTGCAAGTGCGTGTCGAATTTTTGAATCGATGGGTCATTTTGAAATTCGTACCGATTCAAATATATAAGTATAATTTTTTATAGAAATATTCAAATAAATTTTATGGTGCTTCTACTAAAACGGTAGGATACGAAATTGACACGTTTATTCGTGGACGTGTTAATTGTACAATAACTCACTTTAATATGTATATAAAAATTTGCTTCGAGGCTTTTTCGTTAACGCTTGATTAATATTAACAATAAACTCCATAAAAAGAAAGCGCTAAAATGAATCAAACGCCTCAATATTTATCTCATTATTTATTGTAATCGTCAGATCGTTATAGTCACAATTGAAACGCCCATATTGTACGACGATTCGTTCTATGATAATACTGGATTTTTTTTATTGCATCATCTGTGTTTTCCAAGGTTATATTATGTTTATTACCTTTATATTGAATCATTATTGCAAAAAAATATATGTAGGTATAATATACATTTACACCTATTTGAACTATGAAACATTTGACTCATTATATCAATACATACAATGTTAAAAAATGTTCAAGATTTACCATCAGATTTAAGAATGTTATAGAATTTATCATTTATTTTCAATAATTAAAAATTAATTAACAGAACATTCTGCATATAAAATAATTGAACAATAAAGAATTTTCCGGCTCTTATAAAATTTACACACAGCACTATTTTCCCGAATGTACTAAGGACGCGCAATAAACACATTGCACAGTGCATTATTTACTAGTTGCACGTACACACGGTAGCAAGACTTGCTAATTACCTCCGTGCAAAATAATACATCCTCGGCAATCGTTCTGGGTGGTCTAGGTGCATCGTTTCACCGAAAAAAAAAATGAAACTCCTTTGTGTTACCAAATGCAAACACCACATGAATATTGGTGAATCCTCGGCGCTACGCACGCATCGAATATTAACTTGTATTTTTTTTTTGGTTGGTTGTCATACTTTTTATTCAGTTGGTAGGCTTGCATATGAGTTACGAGTTGAAGGTGCTGATTTCGAGATATCGCGGAAACGAATTCTGAATATCTAAGCGCGAAATTTGTTCCATTGACGTTTCTGTCATGGAAAATATGATTTTGTATTCATTAGAAATTCTGATGGCGAAAACGGTTGCATTTGGACGTGTAAAAATTTTTTTAAATAAATTCTTTATTCATTATGCGAGTTTCGATCGAAATCAACAATGTTTTAACACAATGCGGAATTCATGAATGTTTTCTGGTTTCATTGGTCGGTAAATTCGAAAAATAGATTATATCCAATGCTTCAATATTTCGCATTCATCGCAGATGCATATTGAATCAAAAATAAATCTCTTGATATAAACAGTCCAGCTTTGAATAATGCATTCTATTTCGATTTCGTGAAACGAATCGAATACCATCGATCACGGCCACTTATGAATCCGTAACAACGCATTGTATGTTTATTATAAAGAACACATGTGCAACAACGTAACGGACATACGCCGATAGATCGCGATGCTAAAAAGATCAACAAAAAGTGCAACAATGCACGCGTACATTATGCGGAATGCAAATCGCGAAAACGACACGTACACCAAATAAATATTTACCGGACGAAATTCATTTAAAATTACCGATACATAATTTGGCAATTTTCCGGTCCTATTATTTCTAGGGGATCGCGTCTAATAACTTAACCCGAACGTACGAGCCTCGAAAACCCTGTACGCATACATATAAGGATACATATATTATCTATGTCCTTCTCGCTCGTTTAGTATAGCTTTTCCCCTCTTTTGGCCCGGGCTTCTATCTTTACCTTTACTTTATACCCGGGTACTACGCACACCAAGTTTCTAGGGCCAGAGTGAGATGGAGAGGCACAGGGTGTTCGCTATCGATCGTTCTTCAACGCAACACATACTAAAATGTACATATAAGTTATTAATAGTCACTTTAAAACTAAATTTCCATACGGGTCGTAAATCGCTCAAGGGATTCGCAGATGAATTTATAATTGAACGGTAGCGACAAAATGATCGTTCGAGATGATCCTTAGCTGTGTATGCATGTTTGAAAAGGATATCTAACTTTCTAAACTCGAGTATTTTATAACTTTGGTGTTTTCAAAAAAAAATTTAACCAAAGCAGTTCGTTTTTTGTTTACAATATGAATAATGGAGACGAAACAAAAATAAAACTGTTCAGTAATATTTTTAGGTTCGACTTTCTCTCTAGCAAACAACACAATTGACGTAACTTTCGAAAACACGAATCTCATAAATAACTCACGGAATCTGTGTCGAATAGGCTGTTGTTATGACATTGGGCTTTTTTACCTTTCGGGTAAAAAGAAAACAATTTTTTACCTGGCGTCCGATTTTTTCTCATGTCCTTTTCTTGGAAGCGTGTTTTATTTTCGCTCTTTCGATTCTCAGAGTTCGAAAGTTTTGCGCAAACAATACATCACACGATACATTAGTTTTGTGCAAGAAATAATGAAATTTATCACGCGTGAAATATGCTCGATGCTTTTTTTGTACCCCGAGTCATTTTTTTTACATATACAATCACGTTAACAGTTTGGGAATCATCGAAACAGAGGGAAGATATAAAAAACGTAACCGCTTTTGAGACCCATCTGGCGCGAAATTCAACGTCCAGAGTTAGTTATTGCGTTCATTTGCGAACCGACAGCCTACGAAGGCTTTTCAGCCCCGGCTTGATTTGTTGACTTTACTTTGCCTACATTTTTTCAAATCCAATGATTTTTTCAGTATAAATTCATGAAAGCCATTCGCTTCGAGTTTTACAACTTGAATTATTTTAATCGCATTTTTTTTAACACAAATAACTTTCGATACGTCCGATTTTTTCGATTGCATTCGTCCGTGCGTAATTTCTACCTCGTTATTTTACAATTCGCCATTATTTCATTTTTTTTTAATGCGAAATAACTTCTCGAGCCGCGTCCACAAAATAAATTGTCGAGTTAAAATTAAGTTATAATGTCCCATTCTCGCATTAAGCGTAAGTAATTACCCCGGCGAATGTAACGCAAAATAATAGCGAGTACACCGCTCCCAAAACATTTCCACTTCACGCTCCGTCCAGACACCCAATATGGTAAGGAGAAACATCTTTGGAGCGCCGTATTCATATTTCACAAAGCCTCTTACACACTCACTTTCCCTAACATTCCCAATTAGTTATCGTAGCGTCCCGCCTCTGCTCACTCCAAAGAAACGGTCTTTATTTTCTGCAATGAAAAAGTCATATTTCAAAATCTTTTTTTTAGAGAAAATTTTTGAATTCATCACTTATTCATGTATCATGGCGTTTTTGGAAGTCTGTTTGTGTGTGTTCGTTATTCGCCCCAGAGGCAGCAAAAACGTTTCCCGTTCCTAATTAACGCTTCCCGTTTTCCGACAACGTAAAACGTTCGTACGCGGTTTGCGTGAAATATTGTTAACGTTTGTATGCGAACACGTATTTCATTAAAAAAAATTAATATATTCCTTTTGTTGAATAAAAAAAAAAAAACGATAGGCTGACGGGAGGATTGCTTCGTTTGCGAAAATGCACATAAATAAATTAATTAGAACGTTCGAGAACTGAATCGTAATTGAATTTATCCAAAACATTGTGAAAATATATATTTATTTTTTTGTACGAAAGCTACTACGAAATTCTATTTTTTGTTCATATATAATTTATCTAATACAATTCTATATATGAAAAAAATGAAATTGCCTGGTCGTTCGCATATTCACGGTTAATTTGCTGGAAAATATCACTCGGATTCACTACGGCCGATTGTACAAATTTAATTTCGGTAACGAAAACTTCCTCCTCTTTACCGAACAATGAAGAAGATAAAGATAAATAACGTTTCTTCTTTATACACATAATATGTAGAAAGGGGCTGCTACGTTCAATTTGTCTGATTGGCTCTTGTTCTTGAGTCATTTGGCTTTCAATAAATCCGCACGCATTTCTAACGCCCACGTTGCGCTTGCGATTTATATTTTTTTCCCGCTTCACTGTAAGCCACCGACGAAAAAGTGTTTTATGCAAATATTTATGAGTTATTGCACAGCCTTAATTTAATATAATATTGTAATAAAATGAAATATGAACGGCAAAAACGATAATTTTCGATCGCGTGTTGCGCTAACACGGCGGCTTTAGTGTAAATTTAACTGAAGTGCTTCAGTTGTTTTTAAACATTTTTTCGAATTATCTATTTGAAATTTATATAGGAGAATGTTTCAATAGTATGTAATAGGGTTAATTGTGCAAAAAAATACATAGTATGTCAATAAATTACAAGTTCTTCCATTGAAACAATATAAGAAATGAAATAAGTATCGGAAAATCATTCAAAGTTATTTCATTATAATAAAATGATTTCACCTCCGCAATAGATCTAAAAAATGTTTCATTAGTATTTTCGCGCAAGTATAAAACTTTACGAAGAAGATAAACTCTTTCATCATTCGTGAAATTGAATATATAAAAAAAAGAAAAAAGTATTTTTTCCCTTTTGTTTCGAGGGAAATGAGAATCGTATATAGGCACCGGTCGAAATGGTTTTTATGGTGTGTGCTGAATTCTTTTCGCATGGGGGAAAATAGGAATTGCAGCGTTTACCCGCACATAATCTTATTGGCAATCAAGGTTAGAGGTTGGGTTAAGAGCCAGACCACGTCGTTTGGTATCGGGAGTTATACAAGCTTTTACATCCTCAATGTCTCTAAGTAACACATACAATTCAGATAATCAACTTATTGCATTCGAATAAATATATCACGAAGATTTTTTTTTCGGTTGAATATCACTGAAGTTAACAACAAGAAAACTTCTGTAACTAAACAAATATAGTATAATCAAAACATGAATGAGCTCGAGTCTATTACGCATCGCTAAACGTGTATAAAATGTAAACTATCTGTGAAAAGTGCGGTTGATTAATAGAATTTTATGACGCGTGAAAATCGCCATAGATCGCCTTGCGGTTTGATCATCGTATTAAATTTTACGATCGATTCACACTAACTATATCCTCGTCGGAGCATTATGGCGCACTTCGCACGTATTTAAATAATCGTAAAATATTGTATTGCATGCTCAATTTTACGGTACCGACAATTCACACGGAGGATTATTCTTTCGATGGATACAAATTCAAAACTCAATAAGTGAATTTGTGCAAAAAATTATGATTCATTTCAATTTAGTATCATCCTTATACCTTTATATACACGATAGATATCAGTTGCAGGACTTCGGAGTATTTCCCGGTCCGGGTCGGATAAGGTTAGGGTTAGGATAGGTTGCACCCCCAATTTCCCGAGATTGATTTCAATCCAATTTAGAAAACTTCCGTTTTACTTCCGATCGAAACACCTCCCCCCGATTGCGTCATTGTTTATTTTGTGCGGCTCGTAATTGGGCAGATCGGATTTTATTCTGTGTAGGGATGTTTTGGATGTTTTTATTTTTTCGGCGGAATAAATTCGCGAGTCGGCGAAAATATTTTTCCATAGAAAATATTTCCTACGGTCGATTTTCACCACAGAAAATTGATTGCGCAACTCTCTCTGCGCGGTGATTTATTCGAGTTCCGCCGCACAAATGGCCAACCTATACACTTTTATCGCGGCCATTATGATATAATACTTTTTTTTATACATGTCCAGATATAATGTGTAGTTTGTTTTTGCCGCGTCCGCGAATAAAATCGATATGCGAGTGAATGTGCGCGGTTTTTTTTTTATTTTTGAAATTCGTAGCTTGCGTTATTTTTGCAATTTGTCATTTTTCATAAAGCTCACTGCAGCGCTGACGTGAAAAAACAAAGTCGTCCATCACACCATTGTATTGGCTTTCACAATCAACCTCGTTCGAATGCATAGAAAAATGCATTATTGTCTCGGATGAAACTTTGCAAAAAATATTCGTGTATATTGAATCATTAATTTCATATAACTATTTCAATGCTTAATTAATTCAAACTTGCAATGTAACGTGCGCCCACACCGTCTATAAATTTTGCACGTTCGCAAATAAATAGTAATTAACTAATAACCACTCTAATAGCAAACATCTAAATTATCACGTTTTCAACAAGTGCTTTCCTACTTTTCGCATAATTTCAATCCTACATATTTCAGCAACGACATCCTTCTTTCACAAACCGCGAACCCAATTCATCGAAAATTATTCACCTATTTCAGCAACAACTTCTTTCATCTGACACCTAGCTACTCTTGCAAACATCCTCCATCCAATTTCACCATACACGGCCATAACAAAAATACTTTTTCGAGGAATATACCACGCTTTCGACTCACCCTCGCCCCCGTTGCGCAATTAGTGACACCTTTAACACGACACCCCCAACGAAGGCTGGGCCCGTTACATCGCCCACTAAATTAACTGGTGTCGCACTCTCTCAAAACGGGACACCGTAAATAAATAAATGAAGCGTGGGGTTGGAAGCAAGACGTGTCGGATCGTAAATCGTGTATGTTGGTGCGTTGTATGATGGCCACTGTTGTCATTTTTTTAGACCTTTGTTCGGTTTCGGTGTGGTGTACTACCATGTGTTTTGGATTTTATAAAATTGTAAAAGAAGCGATAAATGAATGAACTTATTTATGAAGCTTTTTTTGTTTTTAAAGTGAAATTTCCATAGGGACGTTAATACGGAATAAAAAGTTTTCTTGTTATATTTTAATATTGAACCCATTCGAATCCATAAAAAACTGAAACTCAATTGAATATGGTGTTTTATTAAACTAAATGCGTGAATGAGTGTATGTGAATATATTTTCTGTTCTTCAAAAATACACGATTTTCGTAAAAATCTAGATGGTTAAACATTTATGAGCAATAGTGTATGAATGATGTACTCACGTTGGAAAATTTAATTAATTTTGAACGTGTGTTTCTGCTTTGTTGAAGTCCAGAGCGTAGTCAACTCCGCGCTGTACAACACATCTGCAAAATAAAAATAAAAACGGTTAGACAATAACTTTCAGCTATTTTGTAGCTGCATAGGCGCAGTTGCCATTTTCTTTTTAGACACGAAACGGTTAATTTGGGTTCAGTTCCAAACAGGGACGCCATTTTCACGCTAGAACCGATTCACAGACATCGCTTTTCAATAAACATAACTCACTGCCAGACTCTTCGGAACGTATAAATTTTCACGGTTTCATTCCGTGTATACGAATTCGGCTCGCCACGTTTTCCGATAGGTCGTCCTTTTGCACGTTTACAATTTTTTTTCACATGAAAATCACTCCATTATAAATCCAAAAATTGTAAATCAAGCTGGATTATTTAAACAGCCTCGCCTATGAACATTTTTACATGAATTTTTTGACGTATGCATGTACCGGTATATAGGTCGCGTCTATAAATAACGGGAAATAATACGGTTCGAATTTTCGCGTAGAAGCGTTATTCCATTCATGTTAAGGCGCAATAAAAATCGAAATTTTCGTATTTATACGCCATAAATCTTGGTCACCCCAGCGTTCGCGAACGCGTTACCCCACGGTTGGTACGCCTGCCGTATTAATCGCTTTTCCAGACACGCCGAACACAATTAAAATGCGCTTCTTTAATTAAGGCTCGCGCCCTTAATCATTCGCACATGGTGACGTCGCGATTTTAATAGGGGGCTGGCGAATTGTCCCTATTTATTGGCCTATAATTTTAGTGACAAAACGTTGCCACCCTAAAACAAAACAGTAGCGTAACATCGGAAATTGTTAAGCTTAATTATTCATTGCTTTCGTATGAAAGAAATCTTTTTAAAAAATGATATGATAGGATATAAATTGATCATCGTAATAGAGATGAATGAATAGATTTTGTATGGCTGTAAATTTTGCAATAGTGAGTTTCGATTCTGTGTCCCTTAATGCACGTTGTATAATTTTTTTTCGATTTCGTAAAGGTGTAAAACGCCCCCGCTTAACTGCTTTTTATCACGGAACGCCTCTGAAAATTTGTACGATAAGCCACCACTGAAACGCGGGCCAGTATTTGCCTCTTAATTTAGAATGGCCAGATTTAAACGTATTTTTTTCCCGCGCAGCTTTTTATTATGGCAGCACTTTAAAAAAAAAACAGAATCTGGAACAGAATTCCTCGGAAAAATTCGGAAACGGGCCGCTATCGACCTTTTCAACTCTATTTCTTATTGTAGATAATATTTAAGTGATTTATGCTGTATATCTTGTTAAATAATCGAAGGGTTATTTATAATAAGACCGTTTATACCATTTAAAATGCACCCCATTTTGAATACCAATTCAACGGAATTTTCAACTATTTTATACCGCAAACAAGAACAATTATCGGTGTTGTTCAAACCAACTTTTGCATATATACACAGAATATATTATTGTATAACACACGATTGTTACGTTATAAATAGCTTCGGTTATGGGCAACTCGCCGCCATGGTTTATGGCTGTCCGGGGAGCCATTGCTCACATGACAAATATCAAATATTATTTACTATGACCGGAGAGCGTGCATTATCGCCATTTCCTCATCACCACATCGAAAATTCACCGTGTGATTCGAGTGATCGGAACGCGTTGTGAAATTCGAGCGCGAAACCCGAATTTTAGAGAATGTAAAAACTCTTTTCGCTTGGGAGAACTCAAAATTGAGGATTGATTTAAATTAGCGTGTATATAAATCCAACGACGTTAATTTAGATGTGTGATAGTGTAAATTTAGATGTTTTAACGGCGTCAGTGCGATTATCTTGACTTTGGTACGTTATACGTTTTGGGCTAAATTAGATTTTTTAACGGATTTAAATTTTTAATTGTGCAATTAGTTTAATTAAATTGTAAGAATTAGTAAGTAAACAAAGTATACATGAAATTATTTTGATTAATATTTATACCATTGCAATGCTGTTCGATAAATAAAAAATATATATAATGAAAGCACTCATAAAACACTTTCGTATACGTTCAAGGAAATTATTGAGCAACGAGTTTTTAATGTCAATTCACTACTGCTTCAACACTTAACAGCAAAAAAAGAAAAGCACGAACAAGTCGTTAACGAATTGCACATAAACATGGCATTATTTAGCAATAAACATGTGCAATCATTAATGTGGTATTTGCATTTTGTATCGGGCGGGGCCATATTCAATTTCGTCCGACAAACCGCGACTGTATTTATTGTAAGGCGACGCCATTAAAAAAGGCGAAGCTCACTTATTGAGACGTTAAAGGCGGTTTGCGCAAACTTTTTTTTATTCATTTTGAATTGAATTACACGTCGTATGATGCCCGATCGAATTCATAATTTAAAATCAAAACCGAAGGACGCCCTGTCGTAAATTCGACTTTTACAAGTTGCCGTTTTGTCGCGCGATAAATACACGAATAGATATTGATTGTTTTTGTGTTATTCTTTTGCATTTTAGAATGAATAAATAAGAAATCGAAAGTCGTTTGTACGTCGTAAAGCAGATTACGGCCAGCGATGACGCATCTATTTGCGCAGGACGGTAAACTGAAATATTGTGTGATAATGCGATGCGGAAAGTGCTTTAGTTGCGCTGCACGATAATAAATATAACATAACAATCGGTTAGTGTATTGCCGAGTAGATATTAAACTATAAATTCTTGACTGCACCCCGGCGTGTACTACGTGCCGTTACGTGTACGTGGTGCGGTTATTTTCGCAGTTGTTTCGCTCTAGCACTACGTGTGTATTGTTTTATGCTTTAAAATATATTGGGCATGTTGAAAAATGGCAATTTGATAAATTCGCGTGTGAAAATAATAAAATATCCCTTCGGCGCATGCGTATTCGGTCAGCTTGGTTGTCGGATCGGTAAACGCCCATTTTACACGCAGAAGCAATTATAATTTAGAAAATATTAAAAAATAATCGTATTTTATTTACGAATCAGTCTTCGAGGATGCGAAAATTCGAAAAAAAATCTCGTGTCCGTTTTATCAATGTGGCGTTTTCATAAATTCGACGATCGCATACGTACAAAATGTTGAATTGCTTTGTTGCATGTTGTTGAAACGTTAGCGGGAAAATTAACATATAAATGCTCCAAGATAATGTGTTTAATTGATTCGAACATAATTTTAAATTTGTATACGCAATAAATTCTTATTAAATCGATAGTTTGAGAACTTCGTGCGATGCAAACGTTCCAACAAAACAACCTTTAAAATTTTTATAATATTAATCCGCTAATGTGTATCACCCCGAATTTTCCATAGATCCCGCTGAAATTGGAAATCCGTCGACAAACAAGACTTATCGCGGCGGTAATTGGGTTTTGATCCCAGGTAAGGACGTCGGATTAATTAGAAAACACGTGTGCCACGGGCTGAGCAAATATTTAAAAGATTAGCGGGTGATTCATGGGTTCCACGTGGTGTTTGTTGTACGTACATATTGTTACTTACCGTTCGCATTGGTGGCAATAAATTCGTGTGTGTTCATTTGCGCGCAAATGTTTAATCTGTCCTGCTACGTCCTCTTATCCTGGCGGCCATCTATTATTCCGCCCACTATCGTTAAAATAACCGCCCTTTAATTCCTACCGACCCTATTAAAAGTCTTTTCAGGCTAGGCAACCTCGCGAACAAAGCGTACACTTTAAATAAGAAGACGGTCGTGTCGCCGACCCAAAAATACGAATCTAATATTTAGACGTTGTAAATCTTGGAAATTTAATATGATTTTAATGTATTTTTTTTTATTGTTTCAGGTAAAAATTGGAATTCTCATATTTCATTCTAAATGAGGGGTTTGTAAGTATATTTTATTCTAGAAATTCGGATTTTTTTTAAATGCATTTTTCTAATGCGAAAAACACTTAATAAGGAAGTCATTATTTTTTTTTAGAAAGTTCAGGGTCAGTAATATGCACATCCATAAACTGATCGCACCATTTATCGCTTAACTTTGTTAATTTATCGAAACCGGTACATTAATCAAATCTCAGTTGACTTTTTTATTTATATTTACGGTAAAGGTTACGGTTTTATTACTTAATTTTGAATTTGTCATGCAGATTATCTAAATGCAATGAATAACCAAATCTGAGACTAACAAAAAAATTCATGAGATTAGTTCTTTAAATATTCATATACATAAACAAATTAACATTTTAAAGTGCAATAGTTTTCAAGAATTCAACATAGAATTTCATGCATACTAAACCGATACCGCCGCATTCAAAACTATCACACTTTCTAAAAGTTATCATATTTAAAATTATTCATAATTCAGCACTGCCAAATTCATTATATATTTTCATATAATTTGAAAAATATATCAAATTATTCGAAAACCAGTACAACCGATCCCACCGCAAAAATATACGAATCGCCGAGCAAAATCCGATCGATCGACACGAAACTGCCATCGAACCTTCGAATAAACCATCTTAGCACCATCTCCCATAACCAGCTGCAGTGGCCACTGCTGAACACAACTCCTTCATCAGACACTGTGGCACCCCTGTACTGTGTGCTTCCTTATCACAAAATTTCAGGCGGCTTTCTCCGCCAACTGGAAACCCATTCTGTGCACGCCCCGCCCGCTATCTGAACGTAAGTAATAATGCAAACAGCCACACATCTTGCGGACACCGCACCCATCCCTAAACTCCTGCAGGAGGTACGTATAAATTGCTTTTGTGCAGCCCTCCGCTTTTTTCGCGGATCTTCTCCTCCCCTGCACGTGTGCAACTCTAAAAGAATGATCGACGATAGGAATTTGCGCGGGATGCACTATTCCCATGGGCTGTCGCAATGGATGTTGGATTCGATAAGTTTCGAAATTGAATTGATTAATTGTTGACTAAGAATTTAGGTGACCACCCATATTTTATTCGGACACGTTAACACGTTCCGAAAAGGATCTCACGATATCGTATCGTTTCGTTCGAATCTGTGTTTGTTTGGATTATTTTTTGATTTTTACCAATCCGAGGGCATCCATCGCGCTGAGTCGATAAATCTCGACCATAGGTACAACAACCTCTACAACAATTTCCGATTTTTATTTTTAATTGTGTACTATTAAATCATTGAAAAAACAGCGCTCGCATACAAAATCGCTCTGATAAATCGAACTTCGAACCGTTCGTTAAATTAAGTGCTCGCAGCGCAATTTATAAGCAATTATTCTTAACCGTACAAGCGTGCATATAAAACCCGGTAGAATTGCGATAAACTATTTCATTCAGATCCCCTTCTATTATATTTACAAAAGACACTATCAAGTCGAGAAAAAAACGTGCATAAATAATAAGGCACATTTTTTCGGGGCATTATACACCCGCGGTATTTTATTTACATTTATAGCGTATCGCTCACGTATACGTAAATTCGTTTGTGGTGGATATTAACGTGGGTGTAATAAATCTTAAACTTGCAACTAATTTACCAAGCTGTTGGGGCTGAGATATACACAGCCTCCCGCGTATAGAGGTGTAAGTCAGGTGTGTACGCCGCATAAAAACGGCCGAATTTCTGCGCTAATTTGCGCCGAAATTCGGCGCGGATTTTCCGCAGACATTCTGCGTACCCTTACACGAAATATTGTTGAATATTCGTATATTGCAGCTTGTAAGGTACGTGCGGAATATTAAGTTATTACGAGTAATCGCTCAATCCGCGCTCGCGCCGCTCGTATATATCGGCAGAGGCGGACTCTCGGCCCACGCCGTGCAATATAAATAACACTTTGAAATGTACTTTTAAACATTCAATGTATATGTTTTTGATATGTGAGAAAGTGCATTGTTAGTTCTAAATATACTTTGATGTATTTTTAATTGTTTAAAATTGAATAAAGTAATGATTTTGTATAGAATAATTTAAAAAAAAGATCTATGAGTGTCGTTCGTTTAATTCAATAATGTTTATATACGATCCGAAGAATTAAAATATTCTTGTACTATATGGTATACAGCACCGATTGAGATAATTCCCGGTGTGAGAATTATTATATTGTTGTCATTATGCGTGCTCGTACAAAACACGTATCGCAGCAATTTGCGATCGCGGTTAAGAGCGGCCATATTTTATTTTCACCGTTTTACCATTGGAAATTATACGACCGGAATTCAGAAAAGGAGCTTTCATTACTGAATATATTGTGGTGATGCGTCTTCCTTAATGGCGATTCGAGGTTTTATTCGAGCTCGTGTGTTCTGAGCCGTTAACCCGGCCCCGAAAGGACCGAAGGATTTCATTAATTTTTCCGTCCTTTGATTGCGGATTTCGTATTTTATACAGTACACTTATATACGTTTCTATTTTTTTTAATTCGTTTCAGCCCCAACCCTTGCTGAAATTTCTTTTGAGTCTCAGAGGTAGACGATGTAATCGAGTTAAGTTCATCGATGTGGAATTTCATTTTGTCTCTACATTCCCGCTCGTGACCAGAGGGATAGCTACCCTATGATCTTAATTATGTTTGTACAGAGTCAAAGAGGGGCGGTCCTTGTTGTTATTGCATTAACCCATTCGTTATTGTCAAGATGGCGAACTTTAACAATGTTACCGGTTTGTGTCTAATGCATTTTGCCGAAGAAAACTGCCATACTTTTTCTGTTCACTAAAACGGAAACGGTACATACACATATGCCTGAGTTCGCGAATTTATTAAACCGAAAATAATATTCGTGCTTTAATTTATCTCTAAAGTGCTCGTGTTTTCTTGCGCGCCTTTTTTCGCGTAAAATTCTCGATTTTCCGGTGAATTATTGCGAATTTTTGGCACATTAAGTGCAATTTAAATCCTCGAATTTATTGTCGTCTCTCCCTATCGCGTATACATAAATAAGACGGTCTAGGGTAGGAATCGTCCCAACATTTTATATACGCACATAAAGAGAAATTCTTCGAATGTCCCACCGAATATTACTTAATAATACGTCCGAAGTGAGAGCAACGTCCTATGCATCATAAGTCCTTTTTTAAACGTCACAACAATGCGAAAACGGCAACTTTCTACACGTTCATTTTTTTCTATTAAGCTAGGTAAAATTACACCGGCTCTTTTGTGTCGTCGCGGCCACACAAAAAAGTGTCTGCGAATTTGAAAGTTGTGCAATGCGTTATTATAAAAGGCATAAATACAAAGGAACTTTAGCTGAAATTATTACGGAGAAAGCTAGGCGACGCTTTTTTCTTAGTGGGGTTGGGATCGTGTTTCCCGAGTGCCGACTTTCGCATAAGTCTTAGATAAGTTTTTTGTGCAAACGATTTATTGTATTGCAGATATGCTCCGAGAGCGTTTAACTAACTCGAAACTCTATTACAAGAACGAACCCATACATATTTAACACCGTGGTGTGGAAATTGCACATTTGATATACACATACCGCACGACGACTCGAATGTAAAAACATAATTAAACTTCTCTATTATTCTCTATGAGATTAAACATTGCATCAACTAGATTGATATTTTATATCTTGATTATTAAGAACACTGATTAAAAATTGTATTATCTAAAAAATAGATACTCAATTTTTTAATATTAATTTGAATGTATTAAAATGCAAATGAAACCCTTTTCATATGATATTATTGTAATATACTATTATCGATTTAAAAAAAATCATATAGTATAACACTTTAAGTACTTCCATAAAAAAAAAACTAAAAAAAATCTCCAATTTTCCACAACTCTTCCCTAATTCATCGTTTACGAAAACATGAAATATAACAAAATCCCACACACCCACCCCCCAACACCCATCGAAATGCAATTCGATCGACCGTTTTATTTCATGCCATCAATTTTTTGCTCGCATCCATTGTTTCTACACACTTTTTCGAATCGTTTTTATCGCGAAGAGAACAGAACGCGTCTATGATAGCGTATGGCGAGAGTACGCAAGACTTGGCCGTAGTCCGGAGACTTATGGCCCCCGAGCTGCGGGCCGTACGTCACGCGGGGCGGGGGGGGAGGACTAGACGTGGCCCCTTTTGCCTCACCCCGCAGCTTTGGGTGCAGGGGTAGTCAACCGGGGCGAAAAAATGGCGAAGATAATAGAAATGGTTTTATAGTGGGTTTTTTGGAATTTTGTATGGATTTAAATTGGAATTTTTATGATATTTTAAAAAAAATTTGGTATTATTTAAATTATCGTATAATGTCCATTATAAGATAAAGTAAAAAAGTTTGGAATTTTTTTCGTATACGTTTAATTCTACAAATAAAAATGTGATTCTAAAAAATTTTGATATTAAAAATTATTAAATTTAAATGATTTCGAATCAACGATATTTCATCACGTCTCTTCACTGACCTCTTTTCTTTTTACTTAATTTCATTAACTTTTAGAAACTAGTGTATTCAATAAGACTAAAATATTAAGATATTTTGATACAATATTGTTCTATATTCATAAACATAAGAAATTTTGGTAAAAAAATATTTTCATATATTAAAAAATTTATAATATTTAAAAAGCATTTTTGTAGTGCGCGTGTTATTTTTTCATATGTAAACCATTGAAATTTTGATTCAAACCGAGCTATTATATATGCATTTTTTGTAATATATTGAACAGTTTTAATACAATAGAAATCCTATCACTTTGTCTGATAATGTATAATTTTTAATATGCGTCTATATCATTATTTTTTTCAACTTCTATACGGTATTTTATGATGCATTTTTGTGTAACTATAATTAAACGCATCGTAACACATCAGATTACATTAATATTATCAACGACCCGTACGGACGCTTTTCATACGCATTATAAAAATTATACACCACCATATAAATAATTGATTAAATGATACGAAAAAAAACAGGAAGAGACGTTGAATCATTAGAATTTTTATTACGTATAAATTTTTAAATTAAAGTTGCCATTTTCTGAATTTGATACTAATGCAGTGAGTAGCAAGATAAGGGGGAGTCGCAGGCTAATATCGAGAAGAAAACCCTCCCGTTGGCTCCTCTTCTTTTCTGCAGTTGCAGATGCAACGAATGTCTTTTGTCTTTTCGCAAACGACGTTTAAAACACTTTATTTGCGGCCATTGCTCGAACGCGATCGTTAATGCGCCGAAAGCGGGAATTTTTCAGAAAATCAAATATGAAACCTCACGTGTGGCGTTCGTGTGGGTCAACCGTTGCTTTGGCGCCGTTCGATTTATTTATTGCACTGTCCGACGAGATTTATTACGCCTTTTTGTCGACTAAACTATAGGTGCATTGTGAGAGGTATTTCTGATTTATAATGAGGATTTATCGCGGTTTATATCGTGGCCTTTTTTCTATACAATGCGCGATGTGCTTGTGTTAGATCAGTCGCTTAATTGTCCTCTCAGAAATATCATTTTCAAGATAATATTTCAAATGATTTATGGATTCGTTCAACTTTTCAATGTTATACTTGAATATTTGCAATCGGTTCGATTTAAAATTCTCGGATTTTTTTATTCATTTGCTAAGAATGGATATTTTATTACTGCATTATAGGAAGGAAATATCACACGAAACACACCTCCGTGCAACGTGCACATAAAAATGGTCTTGCTAGGACTTACGACGTCGCCGGAGCAGATTCAATTTAACATATCTCGCGGATTTCGTTCGCTCTCCTATAATTACCATCGGCTCCCGGGGCAAACTTAGTTACGCCTTTATCTACTATATCTTCTTATACGGGGCGGTTTCCGGGGAAAAACTCCCACCCACCCCCGTCAGTGCTGTGCGGATTCCCAAGGCAGATATAATTCGGAATTGGATCCATTCATCCCCGAGTCTCCCGCGCCAGCCACCCCTTGTGAAGGTTTTTGTCGGCGGGAAAAAAATAGGAGAAGAGGAGGAGACTCTTTTCGTGTGAGGGATTGCCTCACGCACCCCATCGAATATATTTCTGTATAAAGGATATATTATATGAGGGATGTGAAATCCAAAACTCGCAATCTTCGTATGTCTGAAGATGATAGATTTCGATATTCGTAATCTTGAATAAAAGTTAAAAAAAAAAAAATTCAACACCACACAAAATTAGATTCATCGATACATTTAATTTTATTGACATTAATTCAATCCAATAAATTTAATCATTTGCTTAAATATATTTTGAAATTACTTTTCATATTTTATTATTAATTTTTAATATAATAAATTGCGAACTTTGAATCTAGACGTTTCACATCTCATATAAGATATTGTAGCAACCCCCGAGCGACGTTCTTCACAATATTTTTCATATAATACATTCGTATGCATGCCGTCTAATTTGTTCGAAGGAAACGCGTGAAATTGTCGTGAACTTTTGCAACGTTATAAAACTCAAAAAGACACTGCGTACTTGTTTTTAGGGGGACGAACTGAAGGGAAGAATTATAATTTCGGACGACCGCCCCATTGCATACCTGAAGTGCGAATTCACGCTTTGCCTAGGGGAAGATATAATTTGAAAGCCATTATGTGTATAAATATCCGCTTTTTAATGTTCCCTTATACCTGCCGCTTTTCTTAAGATACTGAATCTAATAGTTGATCGTTACCATTTTGATCTATAACAAACTTTTCTGAAAACCGAGAAGACAAAGTGCTATTCTAGATATTCCCTTTTATTGATTGTACAAAACACGAATTAATATTTTTATTTTAAAAATTTATATTTTATACACTGTCAATTAAAATTATTTTTGAGTATATCGACCGTGATTCGTATACGTGTATTTTTTTCAATATTTTTTTTCGAATGCAGAAACTGCGGAGATGTAAACGTTAACGAACATGCATGCCCACGGGGATCGGCTCGCCGGCGTCCAATTATAAGAATCATGTATTTCGTATATCGGTTTCTTCAATCTTTGCCGTCTGTCTGTCTATCTGTCTGTCCGTCTATCTGTAGGTCCGTCTGTTCGTCTGCGATCTGGCAGATATATAAAAGCTCGTAATCGGATTGAGCAACCGCAATTGCAAATGGCGAGACTACCTGCTTACCCATGTAAGTGTTTAATTATCGTTGCGTTTAATGACGATCGTTAGATACACTAGTTTACAACGTCAATTCGAATAATTAACACAAATTGTCGAACGATTGAATAATTGATACCCCACACAGCGCTGTCGAATAGTTCAATATATTAAGCCCGAGTTCGTTTTGAATGTATCAATCTTAGAAGTAGCTGATTGTTGTTGAATTTTATTATAGCGCTCATTCAATGTATCTAATTACGTTTTCGAATATTACATGCAATTTAGTTCGTTTGATATTAGATACTAAAAAGATAAGATGGAAATATTATAGCGAATATTCTAGAGCGTTCGAACAAATTCTACGTTGTTAAAATACATGCTAACAATGTAGTACATCATACGCATGCATTATAATTGTAATAAACTACATCTAAAGCAAAAAATATTTACTGTTTTCTCGGCACATTCCGTTCTAAGCGGATAAAAAATTCTTCAGTATAATGTCCGCAAGCTCGTGCAATAAATTATGGTAAAAACAAGTGTAAACGCAATTACACACGTGCATAAAACCAACTCATAGATTTCCCCTTATTTTATAACTAATCAAAATAACTTCTCACGCAGATTACGTAAACTACAAAAGCCCTACAGTGAAAATTTTCTCCAGAGAAAATTTATCGTGTGGCATTTGCATTACATTTCAATAGACCCAAATTTATAATAAGGTCGCCAACTATATCGGCTATCTAAATGTCGCATCCGAATCACAGTATAATGACACGAGCTAAAATTCGGACGGGTTATAATACAATTTACAACAAAAGGCCACAAGATTCTATTAAATATAACACGAATGAAAAATGTTATCAGATAAACCCTATACATTATACTTACAAACATAAAGAAAATTATATTTAATACTAGGATTTCGTACATAGATCAACAAAATGTACTAAATATAAATATTTTAGTACATAAACTAAATATAAGTATCCAAAAAATTTGAAAATAATTTTGTATCAAATGACAAATTTTAGTTTGAGGCCCATATCGAGATGACCCGCATATTCGTCGACCAAACGGCACGATTGGCAATCCGTTTACGCGCGATTTTATTGAACTTTTGAAGCATCGGCAAATCGAAAGAACCGGATCGTTTAAAATGTATATAAAACTGATAATCAGCTCGCTCGTACCACGCTGCGGCTCGGAACAGGGCTCATTATACGGGGCCGGCATCTGTGCTTGCATCTTTATTTTCACACCAGTAAACTTGTTGTTGAAGACTCGTATGCGTACATAAGTGTACAGGGAGTCCTCGATTTTGTACATAGCAAATCGGAAGGTTTAAAAAAAATAGCGCGCGTTGAGGCTGGATCTAGTTTGTATGGTTGTGTAGTCAAGTTTTTGCAATGTATTTTGCATATAAAATAGATAAATCGAAGGTCCATTCAAGGAGTTAATCTTAGTATAAAGTACTATCAATTCAGGTGTTCGTAATATCATATAAGGCTAATTGAAATTTGATGCGATTAGGTTCACATTTTATCAATTGGTGAAGATTGAAAAAAAAATCATAAATTTGATTAAATATTAAATTGTTGAGTTCTATTGCATATACAAAACCAAATATATTCATTATTTAATAATATTTGAAATTATAATATAATTAAATTAAATATTATATTTAAATTGTAAAAAAAAACTATAAAGATCAAATGAACGATAATTAGATGAAATTAAAAATATGTATGGAATGAATCGTTGGAGAATTTGCTCAAGAACGACGAGAGTAGAAAAGGATTTTCCATGGGTCTTTATCCAACAGTAAATGGTGATTGAATACATTTGATAATATAAATAAAAATAATTTTTATTTAAAAAAAAATTGCAACGAAATTTCTTTAACCGGCTGAATTAAGGAGCATCCCTTAAAAAAAATCATCGCACAAAAATGAAAGACCTCCTGTACCATCCAATTTAACACCGCATACAATACCAACATCGGGCTGGACCTCCGATAGTTCGAGAGTGGTCTCTCCTCTCTAAATGGAGCACCCGACCGGCCACTCTCACTCTATTCAATTCAATTGAATTCAACCAGTTGAATTCCTCGCGGGCTCGGCAAAGAGCACGGCATGCGTTCGTACCGGCGACAGTGTTCGCCGCTTTTCAGTGCCTGTACATATCTGGCGTTGCTTTCATTATCAGATATCGCGCAGGCCGATAAATAAATCGGCATAGGGACTAGTTCGACGGCAGGGAATCTCGAAAATTTGCTCCGGATCGGATGGGAATCGCGAATTCTTCGCGTTTTTCAAGATAGCGAGCCTTGTGTGCCTTGTGCTTCTCCTGCCCATTACAAAACGTATTAAGAAATACGCGTTTAATATTTTTTATATAACAATGTACAATTTATAACAATGTATCGAAAATATACAATTATTTAAAAGTAATGTGTACTAATTGATACTTAACACTTCGATACATTCTTTTACAATCGTTAATATTTTTTTCTTGATAATTGATAATTACATATAATTTATATGATAAAACGAATCAATTATTTTTCTATGTAATACGCATATTCTGTTCACATATCATGCAATCCAAAAAGTTTTTCCTCCCATTTTTCAAAAAATGTGTATAAAATATAAACAAGTTAAAAAAAATGATATACTTAAGATCTTACGAATGATTCAAACGCGCTTCATTTTTGCAATATTGCAAAGCCCCAAAACTGAACAGATGATTATAAAAAAAAATCACAAATATAACTGAAATGTATGTCTTTATCAAACATGAATTTATTTTGTATTGAATAAACAGTTTTTCATTGAAAAAAATGCGAAAGAAAACTCTCCGAACGACCCGATACTTTAGAAAGGCCCTCGAACGGATCGGTCCGAATCTCACGAACTCGAGCAAACTCGCTCCGCGGACACATATACCTTCACACAAGAACCGACCAGCTTGAAATACGTTATTTTAATGTGCCACGTGCATTCATTATGCATTCGTGGTCATTCGTAGGGACTTTAAAATGCGGCGCGGGTGTCTGTTGCGCTGTCATTGTCCCACTGTAAGTGTCCGGCACTATCTGCGCCGACGCTGTGCACACTCGTAAATTGTGTATGAAGCGAAAGATGCATTGCATACTTTCCAGTCTCGGTATATTTATGTTATCTCATATCTCTTTGGCCCATTGGTGTGGTGCATAATACTCGCGAGGTGGTTGTGGCAATGCGAGCTGCGGCAAAAGCGTCACTTTCGCTGCTGCGGTTTTATCGACGTTCCGATCGGTGGTTTGTTGGAAAAATGGATGAAATGTTGTACAGGAAATGATATTGTTTATCGTTTTATAGGGCTAGGTTTTGTATAGTATAGATGGCTGTTCAAATAAATGAGATCTAAAAGTTGTTTAGTATTGTTGTGTTTGAATTGTTAGAAAATATCTTGATCATTTTTTTAGGATTAAGTGTAAAGATATACTTCACTACTTATTTTGTATTGGATATGAAAAATACTTTAGATGAAAATTTCTCAAAATATATGATAATAAAGGGTAGTTGAAACAGTTTTCATTTGGTAATGAATGGTAAATTATTTTAAATGATGATTAGGAAACTTAACTCCAGGACTTGAATCGTGTTGTCTTGGAGAAAATTAGCAATTTCCAAGATCACATCAGAATCTCACTTTAGAATCAGTCTCTAAATTTTATTAGTCATCCATGTAACTGGATTAGGAGATCAAATTTTTATCTAAAATCCTAGAATTACATTTCCTAATGACTTAGTCAATATTATAATTAATTTTCAAAGATCAACATTTCGTTTTTATATACCAATCGAATAACTTATATTGTACCGATAAGAACTGTTGGATATACGAGGTCACGATCTTTGAATATTTATCAATCTTCAGAACGTATTTCAAAGAAAATTCAAAGCAATTTCTCGGAATAAAGAATCGAATCGTCAATAAAATTTTAACACCGAATTAAAATTAAGAGTGACGCTATTTCTGCAAAATGAATCGTACATCGCAGGTGTGTAGAGGAAGACACAGCGGTTCGCAAACAGAACAAAAAGCAAACCTCGACGATACAAACGTCTCTATCGTCTGTCCGAAACAGCATCGCGATCCGCAACCGACCACGAACACACGAAACCAGAATATTCATCGGACAACACACACGCACCTCGAGTACACGCAAAAATACCTCGTGCACACACACATAATACATAAAATGTATCAGGTTAATACCTGGTACGATCTCGACGCTTCGAGATCCTCGGACGGGGACGGATCGCCGAAAAAAAATTATATACGAAAATAAAAGAGACGAGCACGTAAATCTCCCCTTCCTCCTCACACGAACCACAAGGATGACCAATTGGACCTGAGGAGGTGTTGTTGTCCAACCTTAGGCCCCGAATCTCCAAACCCGTAGTGCAAACCCGTTCTCGCGCCCAGAAGAACAAGTCAGCATGATAAATGCATTTATGCAACACTTCTTATTTCTTATCCCTGGGCCACGGAGGAATATTCGCTTTTGAGATGTGTGCTGTTAAAATGCGTGGGATTTTTCGTGTGTGAGGTTTTGTGGGGAAAAGTGAGCGCTTTTGTGCGGCGGCGCTAATTAAAAATTTATTAGGAATCGATTTGAAAATTTTAATTTGTTAGTGTGGGAGATGCGGAACGAGTTTTGTTTGATTTATCGGGCGGATTAATGAATTTTGTATTTAAGTGATCGAATTTGTTTAATGCGATTTAAATTGTGTTCGATTAAATACGTAGACTGTTCTTGGATCGAAAGTTAACGCACGAACGAAAACGAGTTACAGTTAGTTAGAAAAAAATCTAGCTTCGAATAATTAAAAACTCACGATATCGAAAATTTTTAGAATCTATGAGATTTTTTATCTACGTATTTTGAATTATATTTTTTCGTTCACTCATTAATATTCTTATCACGTCTTTACTTTGTTACACACATATATTAGCAATTTTTTTACCGTTCAATCTCAAACTTGTATCACAACTTTATCGACGCACAATATAAAACATCCAATTTACATTCAACGAAACTTATAATATTATGTTTACTCCGACCATATAATTTTTCGGAAATTCCGGACCGCGTTCGATTCGTATATAAATAATACACCACCCTCGTTCGCCCGCAGTACGTTTCAATTTGAATAATATTATAATCGATAGATTCGGTCTACGGTCGTGCATTATTATACTTGGGAGTTGTATTCAGTCATATTAGAACTAACGACGCGGTGGAAACTTAGAACGAGTAAAGGCTTCTAATATTATTAAGTCTTGATAATGTTACGAGGTGGTAAGAGTTAACAAGATGCGAGGCAAAGTACACGGGCCGGAGAATGTCCCGGAGGAATAGCGGTTCAGAACCGACTTGGAGGTTTCACTTTGTATGCGTTGTTCACTCCGTTTTGCCACTATTGTTGCCAGATATAAATAAAGTTTTCGTGGGTGTGTTTGCGTTTCAGAAAAATAAACGGCGGTCCGAGGATGAGGATTTTCGGTTTTGCGCGGGTCGCTCCTATTTGCGCAATCCTAATTATAACGTATAGAAGCTTATCTGAAAATAAATTAAAGCTTAATTGCAATCCCCGAATAAAACCCCGACATACATTAATTTCGTGCTTTATACGTGCTCGCCGTCAAATGTTATTATATTATGAGCGCAATTGTACGTTCGGAATTGTGATTCGTATTTAAATTTTAAATTGATCACGTAATTGCTTCTAAAAATAACTCTTTCATATTCTAATTTGGTTATAGATACTATCGTGTTGGAGAATGTTTTAGATATGAACGTGTACGTACATTATCATCAACATTTACTTTTGAATGTTGAATTGTTCGATCGTCTTTAGTTCTCGATTATTTTGAGTTATTTTTTTCAACGGATATTTTTGTTTGCATTCGTCTATCATCCATTCAATCTTTCTTATTTTCTTTTACCCTATCTCAGATATCATTTCAGTATTTTATGTCCATACGAAAATATTTCAATCTCTTTACTTGGTCTCCAATGTTCATCACTTTCTAAAATTCATACAGTTTGACGAGCACTGGTTCAAATGATTTGTATGAGAACATCGAGCTGGAAACTTTCGTATACAAGCCGTTTCCGTCGCTAAAAGATCTGTCTTGCGTTTACCAGTTTCGGTCGTCGCACCACTTACCACACACAAAACGTCTAACGCGAAATTACAATAACGGAAAGCCGCCGCCGCGAGATTTACGCCAAACTTTGCAAATTTTAAAAGGCAGCTCTCCGTACGCACACCCAGAGGTGTTTGCTTTGTTGGCCTTTCGGCTGCAAGTTTCGAATTTAGCAAAGAACACGTCCTGATCCGCGGCCAAACTTCATCAAGTCTAATTTAAACTTTGATTGTACATCAGGCGCAGCTGTACATTGTATGGGAGTTGAAGCGGCGTGATCTCCTTCGACTTTAACTCACATAGCGATATCTCCGACTCATACAGAGATATGTTTTATATGTACGTAATAAGTCATGTACGCTTTACGTGTACGCCGTTTCGGCGGTCATAAATCATTTTTCAGTTTGTTAATCTGACGTCGCGCGCATAAATTACGATCCGGGCCTATGATCTACGGGACACGGATAAAACGCGCTGCGTTGAAATTTTTACCGAGTTCAAAATACGCCCGATGACGATTTTTTCGAAATTTTCTAATCCTCTATAAATAGCTACCGATGTTGCTTTCGTGAAAAATTGTTGGCAATAACTCTCGCCGTGAGAAGCACTAAAGGGGGCGACGTGATGTTTTTATGCGTCGTTCCGGATGTTGTTGATTAACGACTTAATTTTAATTATCAATTTTTTATATTTTATATTTTATTTTTAATCTTGATGTGTTTAGTGATATAAAAAATAACATGGACTTTGAATCAAAGCGATACCGTTGTGATTTATCAATTTCGAAAATCGTATAAGAAAAAGTTGAATATAATCTATACAAAAAAAGGACGCAATTTAATATGAATTCTTCTGATATATTAAAGTGCTTTTCAAATTTTACCTGCAATTTCTGCAGGTTTATTCTCTAATATTGGTATACCGCAAGGTTGTGGTAAACACACTAGCGGCACCTTTTCTATAACGCAAATATTCTACATAAAATAAATATTTAAGCACCTAAATGAACTTTGATATAATTTTTAGATAAATTAACTGTACAAAATAAATTGAAAAACGTCGTTAGAGTCCGAACCTCCTATCAAATCGAATGATAAAAGTACGCAGTCACTCGAAGGTCCATCTGGTCGAAATGGTCCTCAGCAGTACCTCCTCCTTGGACTTGTCAGATATAATTGGCTGACCATGTCAACTCCCATCGTGGTGTTCTGTAGAGAAGAAGACATGACGTGCCGCCCTTGGCCGCAGACCGTTTTTTGTACATCGGATCTCGTTTTAATTCCCGTCCCTTTTGTACGCTTCAACAATTTCCAACAATCGTTTAAAACACACTTTTCCGAAGCGCATTCTTTCAAATAATTAAGATATTTAATATAGAATTTAAAAATCCGAGATATTCTATACACGCGATGTGTAGAGCGCTAGAAAAGTTGAACCGAAGAGAAAATGATAATAGGCGGACGGAAAGTTGGCAGCAAAGCTCCTCCAGCCAACTTCACTTGGCAAAAGAGTCTGTCTAGGTCTAGCCTAAGGTCTGGTGTATTAAAATGCGGCCCACGGCCTCAATAATACATATAAACTTCGCAAACGCCACACACGAGAAGAAGAAAAGCTTTACGGGCCTTCAATCGATAGTTTCGCACCGCCGTAAAGCACGTACGAACTGCGATTTTATTGCGCCGAACCTACAGACCGGCAACAATATTGTGTGCACGTTCAAAAGTCGAAACGTCATCTCGAGATTATAGATATATATATATATTTTATTTCGCGGGTAAATGATTTGCGAGCGAGGCGCGACTCGGTGTCGCCATGCGAAAATTATTCGCGTATTGATTTATGGCCGGCGAAAGTCCGCATTATTAAACGGCTCCTCTTTTAGATGCGATTTCAAAATTTTTCGATTCAATTCGAGTAAATAATCGCTCGGCACGTAATGAAGAATCTCATGTAGCAAAGATACTAATACGAATTGTTTATTTTTATCGAATTTTCCGACCTAATAATCATGCGTTTGGACTATGGGAAAATGGCATCGATGGCAATTCTCGGGTCGACTATACAACCGGGGCGCAATTAAAAAGTTGCTTCTTATATATAAATTAAACATGAGTTTATTTATGAGTCGGTCATTAACTCGAGCAAAGTTTCGGTTTTGTTTTATTTTCGTTTGTTTTTATTCGCCCCGTTTGTTCGTCTCTCGCCCGCTTTTGCACAAACGTGACTGCTTCGTGTGTATCTTTTCTCTCTCCGAGATCTTTCTCCTTTATAACGTCCGTTATTGGAGTTTTATTTATAACGTTTTTAATATATATAAATAAATTTTATAATAGTATGCGTACAATGAGCCGATTTCAAAATATTTACCGAGCGCACGAATCATCATTATTCACGCTCGAAATTCGCCATGCGATTTTTGTTCACGCTCATATCGTTAAAATTTTCATTCATGTATGTTTGACTTGCATAATTACTCGTTTATATAAAAATTTAATTCAACATTTTTTTTATTAACGAACGGGTTCTCGAATATGTTTAGTTATCCAAAAATAACTAATGAACACAAAAATATTCATGTACAAAATTCTGGTGAATATAAAACCAGGCTCGGGCCCATATCATGGCAATAATAATTTCGCCGCATTTATTGCATTTATATACGGATTGTGTATATACGAATTAATGCAATATTTATTCCGAAATCGTGGCAGGGTGCTAATTTCATTCAGATGCTACTACAGTTTACCGTAAGCTGATACCGTGCTCGGCAAAACTTAGGTCCTGTTTAATATTTAAACGGTGGACCAGGCCAAAGCCTTCCCCATGTATCCATGGCAACGCACGCCATTTACATAATCCTTCATCTTTCCTACATCCCGAAGGATTTCGCGCCGGGGCCTGGACAGGAAAAAATGAAACAAAAGGGGATGATAAAATACAGGAGATTTGTCGGTTTGTGATTTTTTCGCGAGAGTTCTTCTATATATTTCCTGTGCGGACCGACCGACGGTTATGCTTTTCCGTTGGAAATATCTTTGCGTGAAAATAAAACGCACAGTGTAAGTGTTAAAAAAAATTTGATCGTATTTTAAGTGTTCATTGTTCATTCTTATGTATTTTTTTTTGTATCGTATTACAAATTTAATTAAAATTATTCATAGATTATTTTGTACAGCATAGTTAAAATCGTATATCTCGATTGAATTAGTAATGAAAATATCAACTTGTTTATATAAAAAAAGTTTTTAATTATGTAAATCATACCAGTAACAAAAATGTATTTCTTAAAATTGTTCATTCAGATAATAGAATTTTAAATTCCAATACATATTTTAGTTTATATTATTTTCTCGTTATCTAACTATGCCAATTATAAATGCTAATTTATTGTTTTATAAGAAAGTTTGATATATCGACATATTAAATTGATACGTACGAATAAATAAATTTATCAATTATCGATTTAGAATTGCATAGTTCATCAAAAGGTACATAGCCATTAATATGCATACAAAATAAAATAATCGAAAGCGAGAATAATAAAGTCGATTTATTTAACAATTACGCAACCATAATTATCATTTGACTTCGGGTCACCCAGATACGAATGTTATAAGAATTAGAAACACACTTTTCTTAGTTGTGATAAATAATGAACGTGTCATATTCGTATTTAGAAATTTAATTCTTTAGTATACGTTTAAATATGTTGTGTGCATAAAACTAAACGGGTACAGTAATTTACAAAGATTAACTAAATCCTATATAAATAGTAGCTCGCTGTGAAAACGGTATCCGTTTTCAAATTTTCAGAAACTAAACTTGTTTCATTTAAATTTATATTATGATAGAAGATTTACATTTTAAAAATTCAACACGAAGATTGAAAACAATAATATCCCTCGGTTGAAAATATCTGTTTAGACTTTAGACTGGCTGTAGTGATTTTGCGGTCGCCACGAAAATTTTTGGCAAATGCAACCGACCACTTTAATTATACATATACATGAAAGAAATACACAGATTTTATACAGGATAGTGTGTCCAATGAATCATTTTTATGGCACATCCGTTTCGGATTCGAGAAAAATTAATAAAATGAAAAAAAACCACCACTAAATTATGATTGTGCGTGCTTATTTTTACGCCGTGTTTTGAATCGTGCTTTCCGAGACGCTCTTTCGAGAGTTTTCTTTATTTACACATTTACCGTAAATAAATCGTAAAGAAGGCGAACACGAGTCCGTCTGGTACTATTGTTGCGGCCACGAAAGAATCCGATGTAAATGATGACATCCTTTCGTTGGCTTTGGTATGAATGGAGGAAATGCGCACGCTTCGGTTTCTGGTCTTCTGGTGTATATGCAGATGCGGCCAAGATACATGTAACATTTTTGGGGATTAGGTGAATGAACGGAAGACCAGGTGGATACACACATTCGTAACGTATGTGTTGGCAACAGCTGATTTCGGTTTTGTGTCGGGAGAAAAACTATTCGTTTGCGCTTTTGGGTGTGGGAAAATTTGCGTGTTTTCTTTAGAGTTGTTCGTTTTTTTTTTAGTTGTGGTTGTATTGTTTTATTTTATTGTTGTGCTGAAAATATGTTTGTCTCTTTATATACTCATAAATGATTTATTTTTTGATGGTAAAATAGAAATTGTCAAATAAAAAATTGTGCAAATCATCGTCAAACGCATGCAACAAAACTAAATAGAAAAACCTTAAAAACTCATTATACTTTTAAGGGTAATCAATAAATACAAACTTTTTACAAATATTTCTTTATTCTGTGATACAATCAAACTACTTTAGTCAATTATATACTAAAATATACAAATAATTATTTTATATCTACGTGAAAAACTCGGAAAATTACTTACTACATACAATACATTTCAATTTACAAATTTACCATAATTCCAATACAATTTTCTTACAATTTCTAATTTTATTTTATAATTTATTGCAAACAAAATTTTAAAACTCACTTAATATATTTTATTTTCATTATACCTTACCTCTAATTTCTCTAAAAAAATTCAACATGTGTCGGTAATTTTTTTCATTCACTCTGATCAATCTCATATATTTCTACGCCCCCCCATTTTCACAAATAAATTTTTAATGTATTTATTCAGTATTTTGAAACGATAAAAATATAATAGAATGTTTAAAAATGCATTAAATTAATTATAAATTGATATTTCATAATGTGAAGAGTAAATGGCCGACGGCCGTCGGCAGCCATTTTATATGCGCGCGCATAAAGGCGGAGCCACTTTATTTTCTACATAAAATCGATCTAAATCATCACAAATAATTAATATAAATGTGCATAAACTATTAGAATAATAAATTAATGATTATTTATACATTTTTAGAAAGAATTGACTTTTTAAAATATTTAAAATTGTGAGTAAACGTTGGATGAATTTTGTGTTGCAATTATTCTTACATTATAAATGTTCTGATTCGTGTGTGATTATTTGAATATCTAAATAAAATCATTTCAAGCAATATAAATAAGAAAAATAATTTATTATCCGCCGAAAAAAATGTTTTGATGTCGAAAATTCGTTTTTTACGACGCTTGTAATAAACCGCATCCGCTGCACTTCTACAACATAAAATTCGTCAATAACAACAAACAACAAAAACAAAAACCTAG